>OZ012705.1:29777190-30000958 GCA_963942595.1 Cylloceria caligata | reverse complement strand
CTCTCTCTCTCTCTCTCTCTTTCGTGTTGTACTTGGGAAGATGTTTTAGTGGTACTGAGAATTCTCATGCGCGTTGTGCGAATTTAAAATTCGTCTTTTGCGTTTTTTTCCGACGTCTGTTTCGTGTCTTGTAAGATCTATTGAATTTACAGATTAATTAGAATCTGTCGTTTTTATTGAACGTCGGTATAACGGTAGCTTTGCGACTTTATGAACATAATGATTTTTACATACCTCGTTCGTCTCTATCTTGCTCCGCTCTCTCACTCTCGCTCTCTCGTTTCTTTATCTCTCTGGTGTTGTGTTTCCGAAGGTCCGGAGTAGGACAGTGAATTCTCGCGCGCGTTGCACGAGTTTAAAACGCCACGTATAATGCCTGTTTTTGTAACGTGTACTTCTGACGTCGCTTTCGTTTCTCTCGCTATTATCTCTCTTGTATAATATGTCAGATTGTGTTCCTCAATTTTCGGTTTTTTTGTTTGTTTTCGTCTCTCTTAATGTAGAAACATGTACTCGAAAAAATATTGTTCATTTAGCGACACTTCCATTTAAACTGTATCATATTTCAAAGCAACTGTGTCAAAGCATCCGAAATGGATACGGACAATCACGAAAGTTTTTTCCAAAAAGATGCGAGTATTATATATAGCACCAGAGGTTTGGGCTGAGCGTGGTATTTATTTAATTTTTTAAATTTTCAAACGCATCTGAATTTGGCCTTTTAAAGGCTATTTAGGACAAAATACTGAATTATATTTTGCAGTAAAAGCGTAAACAACTTTCGTAAGCGAAAATAAACTCAGAATCTTATCATGCTTGACAGAATTTGAGAAAACGCAAATTTGTATTGGTAACCTTTGCAAAAAAAATTGAGAAATATGCGAAAAATAACCCTGTACACTCCCTTAGGGATAGAATTAAAAAAAAACCGTTAAAACACTTTCTAGAGTTTCTAACCCTTTTACACCCCCGTAGGGGTGGAATTTCTAAAAATCCTGAAATCGGTTTTTAAACATTTGTATGAGTAACATTTGCAAGCAAAAACCAAGGCGATATCTCATGGTGCCTAAGAGATATTGAGAAATACGTAAAAACATATTTAACCCCATATTTCTAAAATTCCCTTCTTATCGGGTGTCTACGCCATGAAAAGAATATACACCCCAAATTTCATGATTGTAGGTTCAGGGATTTGGGCTGGGCGTTGATGAGTCAGTCAGGACAAAGCCTTTTATATAAAGGGTGGTTAAATTTTAAGGGCCGATGTTGATTTTGAATAAAACACAAATTATTTAGGAAATTATTGTCAATTCTTTTTATTATGATAATATGGTATGGTTCAATTATGTATGGAACAAAATATCGGCCAAATGGCCGCCGCGACCTCGGCGGCACACCTCTATCCGATGGTCCAAATTTTCGATGACGCTTAGGCATAATTGAGGTTCTATGCCGTTAATGTGCCGAATTATCTCATCCTTTAGCTCTTGAATTGTTGCTGGCTTATCGACGTACACCTTTTCTTTCAAATAACCCCAAAGAAAGAAGTCCAACGGTGTCAAATCACATGATCTTGGCGGCCAATTGACATCGCCACCACGTGAGATAACACGGCCATTGAATTTGTCGCGCAAAAGAGCCATTGTTTCGTTAGCTGTGTGGCAAGTGGCACCGTCCTGTTGAAACCACATATCGCCCACATCCATATCTTCCAATTCGGGCCATAAAAAGTTCGTTATCATCTCACGATAGCGAACACCATTCACAGTAACTGCCTGACCGGCCTCATTTTGGAAAAAATACGGCCCGATGATGCCGCCAGCCCATAAACCGCACCAAACAGTCATTCTTTGTGGGTGCATTGGTTTTTCGACAATCACTCTTGGATTATGATTCGCCCAAATGCGGCAATTCTGCTTATTGACGAATCCACTGAGGTGAAAATGTGCCTCATCACTGAAGATGATTTTCTTCGAAAATTGATCATCCACTGTTGCCATTTCTTGCCAACATTCTGACCATTGACGACGTTTGGAATGGTCAATAGGCTTTAGTTCTTGAGTCAATTGCACCTTATAAGCGTGTAAATGCAAGTCTTTATGCATAATGTTCATCAACGACGAGCGTGAGAGGTGCAATTGTTGGGCACGACGACGAGTTGAGGTGGACGGCTCTTCAGCCACACTATCGCGAACAGCAGCAATATTTTCTGCAGTACGAGCTGTACGAGCATGCACTGGTGTTTTAATATCTCCTACAGACCCGGTTTGCTCAAATTTTTGCACGATTTTTCCGATTGTACGCACATTTGGACGATTAAATTGACCGAAAAAATCACGTAGTGCACGATATGCATTTTGATTTGAACGCCCATTTTCATAATAAGCCTGAACAACTTTAACGCGTTGCTCGATTGTGTATCTTTCCATGGTTCAAATTGAGCTAGTCTGAAATTGAGAAATGTCAAATGAAATGCAGAAAAAAACTTGACGTTTAGGTGTGGTTCACATTCAACATCGGCCCTTAAAATTTAACCACCCTTTATATATAAGATAGATAGAAGATAGAAGAAGAATATAAAAGACAGAAACCCGGGAGTCTTCGGTCGTTCCTCAAATATAAATAAACGAATAAATAACCAATAATAATTCAATAAAAACAAAGATAAAAATCAAATAATTAACGTCAAAATAATAACCTCAATTAATAATTAATTCCTAGATAATGGATCTGTCATATGCACTAGTCGAATACAATATAGTAAAACGTAATGGACAATCTAACGACGCGAAATACGCCTCGGACCGTACACATCCCTCGAATCTACGTACAAAATACGGGATGACGGCCGATTACGCTCTCCGCGATTTTGCGATAATGATAAAGCGCAGTCCAAAAATAATAAATAAATAAATAGATAAATAAGACAGATAAATGCCAATTAATTTGACTGATACGCGACGCGGTCTATAACGTGCTAGTCCCTTTCACACAAAACGCACAACGGGACGACGTACTAACGCGCGCACGCTCTTATAAATCGAACGAAAAGAAAAATATAACTAAGTAATTTACATTTAAAGTCAATAATTCGGTGACATCTGCGACACGGTCTATCCCGTTCAAATTCCACACAAACAATCACACTTCGGGATAACGGCCTAACGCGCGCACGGTTTAACCGTCATCAAAAACACAATTAAATAATACAGTGACTTTTTCCCGGCTTCTACCAGTCAAACGATCTCGATGTTATATTCTATAGACGCCACGGTTCCCGATACAAATCAATACTCTGCACACGGTTTACAGGAATTGCAGGTGTGACCAAGCTCGAAGAAATTCATAATCAAGAAATTGAATGATACTATAATAAAAAAATTGGCGAAAGACCGTGGAAGGGAAGAGAGCTCACCGGAATGATGATAATCTGAGGTTCCTCGACTTCTGGGAAATCTCGAGAGTCTTCCTGGCCTCACTCCTCGGGTCCAGATAGTATACGATAGCGGGTATAAATTTCGGACAAGTTGATAGGATAATTATGTTGTCGAATGTAGCCAGCGGTTGAGCGAGACCACCAAAGAGGAGACAGCGAGCTACTTCCTTCTTGCTCGACGATCACCGGAAAAAGCCCTGAGGTCCTGCTGGGACGCGTGCTCGCGAACTCTGACCCCCTCCTAACGGTCTGAACTCCGTTAATTAAGGAAATCGGTGTCGCCGGAGCGCCTCAGCTGGACGACGCCTAAATTAATAACCGATCATCGGGATGTGTAGCTCTGTCCGGCCGGTGAATCCCAAACGACTGATGGATCGCTGCTAGCATGCGCGAGTCGACAACAGATAGCGGCGTATCGCTAATTGATAAACATCCAGAGGGACAATGATATTTCCCAATAGATAAAGATGTAAAGAGCCTGTCGGTACAAAAAGTCGAATCCAGAGGCCAGCTATCAGCAAATGTGGTGCTCTCCTCCGTCCGGTCGTACAAATCGTAATATATATAAAAAAAATAAAACAAGGAAAAAAAATATAAATAAAATGAAAAATGAAACATGTCTTTTTTCTTTTTTCGATCCGATGTGTGATTTCTCGAGATATTCGCAAAAATCAGGTTTCTTGCGATTACAGCGCCATCTATTACGAATAAAAAAAAATGTTTCAGATAAAAGTTACTCATTTTTTTATGGGGAATCCGAACCTGTAATAAAAAATAGGGGTTCCCGTTTACGATTTCAAAGTTGCCCCTATCCCCACCCCAGGGGGTACGGGTGAGAGGTCGACTTTGATATCATTCGATGACCCCCTTCCAGGCGAACACATTTTATTCAGAACTTTTTTTGATGCGATGCGTAGTTTCCGAAATATTTTAATGTCTTCCGATAAATCGGCCACCCTGTATATTGTAACCTATTTTTCCACCTTTTTCGCCTCGCAGCTCCCGCGAATGGTTACAAAAGCCCGTTATCCCGCGTGCTGGGCGTCAGTCTCGAGAAATAAATTGGTAGAGGGGATGGGTTAGTCTGAGGTGTCTCGCACAATAAATAAATCTCAACTCGTCGATTTCGAGAATAAAAGAATATAATATCAATTTATCGTAGTGATGAACAGAATTATTAGCCGAGAACTAAAGAAGTACTCTCGGAAGCACGGTCGGGAAGCGACAAGCGGTAATGTGCTAGATTCCCGTCAATTCAATTTTCCTTAAAATATTTAACAAGAGATTCGGGACTGGCGACAACATTTAAGCAGAGCTAATTCGATAACGCAAAATAAATTAATGAAAATAAACCATTTACGACTCACACAGAGTCAATACGTAAACAAAATTTAGGATCATCGAATTGATGACGGGAAGAAGTAATTAACTAAACCAGACAGAATAGCAGAGGATACGATAAATAAAACTAATGCAACCAAACCGAATAAATAAAATCGCATAAATCGCCTCGAATAAATAAGAATAGAGTAAAAGGCACAGAATAAATAAAATGGAAGAAATCACCCAGAACAAATTAAAAAAAAAGAACTCAGAATAAACGAAAGAGAATAAATAAATCGGATTAAACGAAACAGACACAATCAACGAAATAACGCACAATATTTCGATTTTCGCTCTCAACTTTACACACACACTCATGCTCTATACGTGAAATCTGCCGCGCTCAACTTTACAAGACACGCTCGAACAGGACTTCGATAAAGTGTGGCACCCAGGCGTACTCTATAAAATCAAAAGGCACATACCGCAATACTACTTGCTATTTAAATCATACCTACATAACCGCCAATTCCAAGTGCGGTATGGGACTGAACTATCACCCTTCTTTCCGATAAGAGCAGGAGTTCTGCAGCGAAGTGTACTGGGACCAGTCCTCTACACCAGGGGTCTCCAAACTTTCCAGCCTTAGGGCCATACTGATTACTCCAGTAAGTTCCGAGGGCCAAAACCATATTATCATTGTTGCCGGTGGTAAAAAGTGAAATAGTCCAAAATCTGTCCGCGGGCCGAATGTGGCCCTCGGGCCGTAGTTTGGAGACCCGTGCTCTACACGATATTTACAGCTGATCTGCCCGTAGCTCACAACACCACGGTCGCCACATTCGCCGACGATACAGCCATACTGGCAACCCATAAAGACGCGGACATCCCTGTCATTTTGGTCAACCGGTTGAAAAAGACAGTTGAGTCAACGTAAAAGTTTAACGGTTGAATTTGGACAGCTTCTCAACTGTTCATCTTGGAAAATCAACCATCCTGCATTTCTTGGATGCATCGACAGTTGACTCGACGGTATAATTATTGCGTCGAGTCAACCATCCAATCAACCGTCGAGGCAACCATCCACAGAAAACGCAGGATGGTTGACTGGATGGTTGCCTCGACGGTTGACTCGACGCAATATATTTAATGATTAATCAAATTATACTGCCTTGATAATTAAATTGATGATTTGCGGAGAATTGAGTAATCAAACACAGTGGGGGAAGGAATGTCCGCGAAGGAGTGAGCAAATGGTGGGCGGTACATTTATTTTTATCGCGAGAACAATTGTTCTCGCTGTTTATGTACAATGCATTGTCGCATCAAAATGCAATAAAAATAAAATATGATTTTTTAAATATTGATGGAAATCATCACATTATCAGATATCACAATTTGTAAAATTTCATTAAACGCGTGGAATAATTATAAACCGCAGGTAGTTACGACGGTACATGTTTGTTGCGGCGGTGCAAAAATATAATTTTTGCATACCGTGTTGAAGACCGAAAAAGCCGGCACCTGCCACTCATTTTTCTCGGTTTTTTTGACAGTTATGGTACATAGAGATTCGCTTTCTCCGTTAATCCGCTTCCCATACATTAGGCATTTTTACACCGTACGCATTGTTATTTACAAAGATCATTACCACCGGGACTTCGACATCATTCGTTCCGATGAATACCCTGATATTTTCCCTTGGTGATAGTTTCCGAATGTGCCGTGCTTCACCGAAAATACCGTCATCGGCAAGTACAGCGATGATGAGGCCGTTGACACTGTGTTCGTCATGGCGAAATTGGATAATGTTTAATATTTCTCCAATTATGTTATTAGTGGTACAAACAAATTTGTTGCATGATCGTGTTTGTTCTCGATCTCCTCGACATCTGTATTCGATCCCGTTTATTTTCGCTCCTTTGTAGAACATAACGTTTTGCGGTAGATAATGCGCTTCGAGCAAAATTCGCGATTGCCAAGCACTTGGTTGTGCCATTATCACCTTTCCGAGGCCCTTAAAATCGTTAGCAACTCGGTGCGGTTCAGTTTCTTCATATTGCGAAGGTTTAGTTTTTTTTCCACTGTTCAATATCGAATATACAAGTTGTCGCGTCCTCGGTTCTACTCTTGCATCGTACATATGGAATTGCATAAATCGATGCATCAGGAATCTTGTTACAATTTGAGTCGGCCTTGAATTTGCGCTCGTTACTGAATCGATAATTTTTTTATTGTATGACTCGAACGGGAAAGCGGTATTGGCCCACAGCGGTCCCCAATCCTCAACCGACGTCGCCAAGTGATTGAGAAGATGTATGTTGTATGTCATGTTGTCAACGGTGTATTCCTTCTGGAATCCCTTTACGTACTCGAGCAGTAACGATTTCGCTTCTTGGAGATCATCGATGGATATGCTATTCCGGTACAATAAATGTGCTGCTCTCGACAGTAGAGTCAATAATTGAAGGTCGCACCGGCGAATTATACCCTGAAAACACAGTGGGCTGTAATACAGGAGCATATTGCGCCACTCGGATGCCTTCCAAAGTTTCGCATCTTTTATCGACCTAGGTTTTCTCGATATTCTGCCAGGCGGGCGAATCTTGAGCAATATGGCATCCACGTCGGTCAACTTATTTGGTTGACCGCTGTACCACGGATCAGTAGCTGTACCGAACAACAACAACATTACGTGTTGACGCATAACTCCTTGGTTGATATTGTGCATGGGATCGACAGGTGCGCCCTTCGCTAAATCATATTCGGGTAGTACAGTCATTATGGTATATCCTCGCACACCACAGACTCTTTGTCGCGTCTCGAATGCTTGGTCCATTTGTCGTCGAATTTCTTCGTCGGTGCGAAGAGTTACGTCTTGGACAGGGTACACTCGTTTACCGCCTTGTCCGATACCTTCGTGCAAACAATACGTGCACCCAAATTTACCATTAAATTGTGTCATTCGGACAATCGCACATCTGGCAGGGCTGTCGGCGATACAGATCGGTGTGATAAATCTGCTCGTTACTTTATCGATACCATTCGGCCTCCACGTTACGCCAGTTGTGTTTAGCGTTTGCAATTCGGTAACGATCGGAGAGAGAATCATATTCATATTGGGATGCACCGTTTCTACCCACACGCCTCCCAGTAATACGTGTCGTTTTCTCAGATGAGGGGGGAGTTCGTTGATCGTGAACAGGATTGGCCAAGCGCTGGCATTCGACGATTCCGAAACTTTACAGCCATCCGTATTAATCGTCAAGGAAAAGTTATTTTTGTCGTGCAAAAAACCGCCCGGTCGCGATAGTTTACAATACTCGAACCCGTCATAAATGTCTTCGATATTTTCGTCTTCTTTCTTTGTTCGTTCGTACCGGTATAAGAGAGAATCAGCAATACCAGGCTGAGCTAAGAGTTGTTTAAGCTGCGGAGTTAATGGTACCTGTATGAAGTAAGATTTCAATTTCATTCGATTTTCCTCCGAATCATTTTCCTTGCACGAACATGGCATTGGTACCGTTTTCTCCGTTCCGAGATACCATTTGCAGCTACGACAAAACCAATGACGCACAATCGCCAATTCGTCACCATTTAGTAACATTTTCCACAGACCACGCATAGTTGTTGGGAGTTTGCTGCCGTTGGTGATGGAAGCCATCATTTTCAATAACGATACAGTTGTTTCGTAGGTTAAACGGTGTCGCGTACTTATGGCAATAATCATGGCCAGTAATTGACTTTCCGGTACATGAGGTCTCATTGTCGCGATTTGCAATAAATTATCCATGCCTTGTGCGTTGAAGTTTCCTTCCAAGTCATCGTTTTCCGATTCTTCCTCTTCACTACTATCGTTTCTCGAGACCTCGGTACTGTTGCTCGCGGACCCACGTGAACTCATCGAAATGTCGCTGCCGTTCCGACTATTGAAATCCACGCTTGCATTATCGTTCGTGGCATCCCAAGCCCTCAGGCTGTTATTGTCGGACGAATCCGAAATTTCCGAACCGTTCTTATCGGTACAATCACAAATCATCGCATTGTCTTCGCCATAATACCGTGTACTCTCCGCGTTGTCATTTCCGTCGGTATGAATATTCCTTGCAATCATATTGATTCCCGACCGCTCAGCGTTATTTCCTTCTTGCGCAGAACTGGTTTCCGAATCATCATCGATGCCCTCCGTTATTCTCCTACTGGCGACACTTTCGCATTCGTCGTCGTCATCGTCATTATCGTCGTTGTCGCCGCCCGGTATTTCAGACCTTCGGTACCGCTGCATCGAGGAAACGTCATCTCCGTCATGTTGCTTCGACCGTACCCAATGAACGGGATTTTGTTTCTCAAATTAAAAAAAAAATTCGTTTCATCTATGTACTTCTTTTATCCAGTATCGCATTGAACGACTAAATTTTTTTAAATTTTAATTAATAGCGTCTAATTTTAAACGTAACTTTAACTTACCGATCTCAAATTATCGGGTAATGTCACATTTTTTACAAAATCGTTCCCTGAATATATCAATCCTTGCAGCGCAATAAATCTTTGTCGTCGTCTCTTTATGGTCCTTGCACACACTGGCCTTTCATCAAACGATAGGTCTCCACGTTCAGGCGGATCTGGATCGATGTCATCAGCCATTGTTCAGTTGCAGCTATGTACATGCAATCTTCGACGTTTAGAGTGTTCTGGAATAAGCGAACAATTGTTATGATTTGGCATCACAAGCATATACTGGTCCAATCTCCACGCGAGGAAGTTTAAATTCATACCTTTTGTTAGAAACACTCGTTATTGAAAGCTGAATATATTGTATAGACTTTAATATTCGTGAAGTAAATCGTTGTCAAGCGTCTGCCGGTTGGAGGCGGGCTCTCGCCGCTGTAGACCAAAGAATATGAACGTTTAATAGTAAAGATTAATGAATGGTTAAATGGATATATATGTGTGAATGATAATAAAGGTAAGTAAACTGGTATACAACTGAATGAGACTGAATCGTCTTTCGTACAGGGTAATCGTATGGCCACACAGGCTCGCGTCGCGTCGTTACACTCGTTATCGTATCTGGGAGACTAGGCCGTCGCGCCTTTGTCCCTTGTTACACTCGTTATCGTTGCTAAGAGGCTAGGCCGTCGCGCCTTTGTCCCTTCGCGTGAGTTGATATTCGTCGTGTTTGCTTGCGTCGCCAACCACGCTCGAACTCGAACTGAGTTCCCAGGCAGTTGCCTCGGGGTACGCGGGCTCGCGCCTGCGCCGTACATGCGTGTGGCGTTGCACGCGTCGTGTCTCTAGGTTCGTTCGGCTGACGTCGATGAAACTCGGGAAGGCGTTTATAACACTTTGCAACTTCACAGTTTTCTAATTACTGTATTTATAAATGCATTTTTCAATAGGCTTTATAATAATTTCCTCAACAACAAATAAATGCCGTTGGACTCCTACAATTCGTATTGTGTTATTTCTTCAATACAGTAATGATTTGTTTTCTGAAACAATAATTTTCAAAATTTTTTGCCCGTCATATACATATATCGATCTGTACGAGTAGCGCGGTACAAAAAAATGTTACAAACGCATACTTACAAGGGGACCACATGGTCGTCGGAAATTTGTAATTTTTTATACTCATGGTACGTAAAGTTGAGACCCCAAATATGAATATCCCCAAGTAATACGACGCCATATTCAGAAATTCTCGAGAAAATGATAATTTGTTAATAATAATATGGTAATTAGCAAATATTTAATGAATTTTAAATATAAAATACGTAGGTATTTGAATTGGAAAAAAAAAAAAACAAAAAAAAAAGTGACCAAAGCGAGACTCGATCCCACTAGCCAGTGATTACCAGACTCCAGCGCTACCCACTGAGCTATCCACTCAGTTGAAAATATTATTTTTGTTTCTCTATTTGAGTTGCTCGCTCTAACTTCAAAGTCGATTTTCTCGAGAATTTCTGAATATGGCGTCGTATTACTTGGGGATATTTATATTTGGGGTCTCAAATTTACGTACCATGAGTATAAAAAATTACAAAAATCCGACGACCATGTGATCTCCTTGTTAGCCCAGATGAGGGAATTTCCCTTTTGGGCACCCTCTCCACTGGGTCTGTTTTAGCGCCCACTGCGCGCGCACCCGGCGCACCGACCAATCAGCAGTCAGGTAGCGTGTGACGTCAGACACTACGCCTGTGTCGAGACGAGGTTTGTTACGAGCGGCGCAAGCCTTCCCCTGACGCGCCTAGCACGGGCAGCGTGGTGAGGGCAGCGAGATAGGGGCAAAATTCCCTTATCTGGCATCACTGAGCCACGTGCGGATCTGTTTGCGTCAGTCGAAGTGTCAGTTTGGTATCGCAAGCATATATACTGGTCCAATTTTCAATATTGTATTTCGAAAATGGCAAACAATTTCTGCGTCATCAAGTACACCCGTAATTACGAAAATGTTATTACTGCCTGCCGAATTGATGAATTGCGGTATCGAATAGCAGGCGTCGCTGATGTGACTTATAGAAAATGTACTGAAAATATAATATTCGACGCAAAATTGGGTTCCACCGATACACTGAGATACCCATTGGAGAACGGCGATACACAATCGTTACACAAAGCTGTCGTTTTAAGGTTAACAAGTAAGTTCGCAATTTTTATTTCCATACATTGTAATGATAAGAAACCACGGTAAATATACAGTTTAGCGGACCCATCTCCGATCGCCTTCTAACAAGGCGCGTTTGACGCGTTTTTGTATGCCTAACAACTTTTCCCTCTGACAAAATCGTCGCTCACTGTCCATTAAAAAGTTATTAACAAATAAAGTTGGTAAAATAACAATAAAATAAAAAGAACTTAAAGACCCTAATTCTGCAGTTTTATCAACTTCATTTGTTAATAACTTTTTAATGGACAGTGAGCGACGCTTTTGCCAGAGGAAAAAGTTGTTGGGCATACAAAAACGCGTCGAACGCGCCTTGTTAGAAGGCGATCGGAGATGGGTCCGCTAAACTGTATATTTACCTAAACATCTAGAGGTCATGTGGTTCGATATGCATGTGTATTCTGTGTACATCGTTCGGGCGTCATTAGGCATCGCTTTTCGGTTTGTTTATCTTCTACCAAGGAGAAGGAACTATAAAGATATAAACAAAGAATATACATAGGATTTATTGCGATTGCCAAATGTCAGGCTCTCGAGTGCAAGTAGAAAGGTAAACATACGAAGACAAGCCCCGGTCCTCAACACGGCTTACGTTACCCGACATCTATATTATATATCTATATTATATATATCTATACTCTGGCTCGCCTATCGGCGAGCGGCCCTGCAGTGCCCGCCTGACGGCTTACGGAAAGGCACAGAAATACGGCGTGGCGCTTAACGTGTTAAGGAAGAACTGATGTCATAATCCCAGATAAAAATCGTATTTGATGAGAAATTTCGAACTTCGTGACTCAATAAAAATCTGAACAAATTCATCAATATTTGTCATGTTATAAACAATAATTATCAATGATAATATTGCCCAAAAGTTATTAACAAATTGTTTGAACAAATAATTTTGCAATAACTTTTCGGTGACCGCTGCTTTTTCTTGTACGAATCGAAAGTGTGCATTTTTCTGAACGTTCATGAATTTTTTCAGCATTTTCTCATCGTTTGGAAATTCCAGTTTTGAAATTTTCAGAATAGCTGTTTTCATGCCATTTTTCGTTCGATATCTTTAAAACTTGTCAGAACTGATGATTGAACTGCGTACAAAAACATATATAAAATTTACATTTTTTTTCGTATTTCATAATATTTCTTTTTAATTTCAAAACGATGAGAAAATTCTGAAAAAATTCATGAAAGTTGGGAAAAATGCACACTTGATTCGTACGAGAAAAAATAGAGGTCACCGGAAAGTTATTGCAAAATTATATGTTTAAACAATTTGTTAATAAGTTTTGGGCAATATTATTATTGATAATTATTGTTTATAACATTCCAAATATTGCTGAATTTTTTCAGACTTTTGTTGAGTCACGAAGTACGAAAATTCTCATCAAATATAATTTTTCTATGGGATTGTATCACCAGTTCTTCTTAAGCTAACGGTGCAAACATTTTTTCAACTTCGTTATCTCTTCGCTCCGCAGAAACTATGGAGGAGGCATCAATGTTGGCAACCGAAGAAATCAAAATTGCAAAGAGTGGTCGTGGCCAACGCTTGAGACACCCAAAGACGTTGAATCACACCCCCCTGGTAGTGACCGTCAATTCTCAATTGGAAAAGGAGAAGACTGTGGCACGCACGCAGAACGAAGAGATGTACCGCCAGAAGGCAGCATGGAAAGCTAGCGAGGTTAGTCTGAATATAATTTAATCACTGTAATCCCTGTGGGATGTACCGATGCGGACACCACAGTTTTTTTACCTTTGGTATGAAGCGTTAACAAAAATATTGATAATGGCACATTTTTTTTTTTTTTTTTTTTTTTAATTATTGATATATTACGACTGAGTCTAGAACTCATTTAGTAATTTACATTGCATAATAAAATATTTCAATTATTCGGCGTAATCAAGTGATTATTCCCAGTTTTGTGTAACTCCTCCTCAGATTTTTCGCCACAGTAAGTCTACTGACCTCCTGGTCGCGATAAGTCCAGCGGTTTGGTTCTTTGCAGTCTTCGTGTTGGTGTGGTAGTCAGCATACAGCGTATGTCCACATTTTCATGCTGGTGCAGACGTTGTAGGTGTTTTGTTGCATGGTGCTTGATTTCGTCCACGACAAGCTCAATCTTTAAATCTCGATGGAGGTTGTCGTTTCGAATGTACCACGGTGCATTAACAATACATCGTAGGATTTTATTTTGAACTGTTTGTATGATTTTGATATTTGTCTTCTTAGCACAACCCCAGAGTCGGCTACCATATGTCCATACAGGTTTTAGGATTTGTTTGTATAACAGCAATTTGTTATGGATCGCTAGTTCAGATTGTCTCCCTAAGAGCCAGTACATTTTTCTAAATTTTATGTTTAGTTCTTCTCTCTTCTTTTTTATGTGTTCCTTCCATCTTAGTTTGGCATCTAAAGTCATGCCGAGATATTTAGCAGTATTTGCATGCGGTACTACTATCGAGTTTATCATTATTGGTATGTGATTAACTTTTAGATTTGTAAAGTTCACTTGTATTGATTTTGCTTCATTTAATTTAATTCGCCATTTCTTTGTCCAATTACATATCAGGTCAGTAGCCTTCTGTAATCTACTAGTTGAGTCATTGATGTTCTTTGCTGTTGCAAGTATTGCCGTGTCATCGGCAAAAGTAGCCATTGTTGCTTCTGTATTTGGTATATCTCTAGTATACAGGAGATAAAGTATTGGTCCAAGGACACTCCCTTGTGGTACTCCTGCTGTTATTCTTTTCAGTGCGGAATATTCATTCTCATACTTTACTCGGAAGTGCCTCTCTGATATGTATCAGGGGTACAAATTGAAAATGCGGGTTTGATAACAGATGGCGTTACTAACGCTATACGCATCAGGCAGTACTGTGACTATGTTCATGTCAAAGCTACGTCTTATAGCTTTAATTTTCAGTATGTGTCAATTTGTCGCAGTGTCAAATTCATAGTTTTTTTGAGCTCTCAATATGTCGAGTTTCGTGCCAACAAAACAGCATTTGCGGGAAGTTTTAATTTACTTCTTTAATTTGAAGAAAAGTGCTGCTGAAGCACATCGATTGGTCTCCGAGGCTTATCCGAGTCATGTTCCATCGGTTTCAACGTGCGAGAGATGGTTTGTGCGGTTTAGAAGTGGTGATTTTGACGTTGAGGACAAAGAGCGGCCGGGCCAAGTGAAAAAGTTTGAGAATGCTGAATTGGAGGCAATACTCAATGAAGACTCGTGTCAAACTCAACAAGAGCTCGCAGATTCATTGGGAGTGACACAACAAGCCATTTCCCATAGTATAAAAGCCCTCGGAATGATCCAAAAGCAAGGACATTGGGTGCCGTATGAGCTGAAGCCGAGAGACGTCGAGCGCCGTTTTTTTGCATGCGAACTGCTGCTCGAACGGCAAAAACGGAAGGGTTTTTTGCATCGCATTGTCACTGGTGATGAAAAGTGGATCCATTACGATAACCCGAAGCGCAAAAAATCATATGGTTACCCCGGCCATGCATCATCATCGACGGCCAAACCAAATATTCACGGCGCCAAGCTCATGCTCTGTATTTGGTGGGACCAGCTGGGTGTGGTGTATTATGAGCTATTGAAATCGAACGAAACCATCACAGGAGCACTATACCGAACTCAATTGATGCGTTTGAGCCGCGCACTCAAAGAAAAACGGCCACAATACGAGCAAAGACACGACAAAGTAATTTTGCAACATGACAACGCTCGGCCACATGTTGCAGCGCCGGTCAAAACATACCTACAAACGCTGAAATGGGAAGTCTTACCCCACCCGCCGTATAGCCCAGATATTGCTCCTTCCGATTACCACCTTTTCCGATCGATGACACATGGCCTAGCTGACCAGCGCTTCCATTCTTACGAAGAAGCCCAAAAATGGGTCGATGACTGGATAGCAGCCAAGCCGGCCGAATTTTTTCGCGACGGTATCCGTAAATTGTCAGAAAGATGGGAAAAAGTTGTGGCTAGCGATGGACAATACTTTGAATAATTCATTTGTTACCATTTTTTCAGAATAAACGTTCAAAAATAGAAAAAAATCCCGCATTTTCAATTTGTACTCCTGATATGATTTTAAGATTTGAAAAAATTGCTGAGGAAGATCTCGATGAAGTTTGAATTCTAAACCCTGGTGCCATACTTTGTCAAATGCTTGCGCTACATCAAGGAATATAGTTGAGCATATTTGTTTGCTTTCTAGCGATTTCTCGATTACGTCAGTAATTCGATGTACTTGTTCTATTGTGGAATGTTTTTCCCTAAATCCAAACTGATGTGAAGGGATAAGATTCCTTTCTTCGATAATTGGTTTCAGTCTTTTAAGAAGAAGTTTTTCAAAGAGTTTTGATAATGTTGGTAGCAGAGAAATTGGCCTATATGAAGCTTTATCATTCGGAGGTTTGTTCGGCTTAAGAATCATAATTACTTCTGCAACTTTCCATTGTCTTGGTACATATCTTAGTCGAAATGCAGCATTAATTATATGCACTAGTTTCCTCAACGCTTTCTCCGGTAAGGCTTTTATTATCTGACCCGTTATAAAATCATATCCTGGAGCCTTATACGCATTCAGATTATTCTTGATTTCCCATTTTAGTTCTTTCAATGTTACAGGCGTAATTATCATTTCATCCTGTTTATTTATTGGGGTAATATTTTCCTCTTCCGTTTGTTTGGGGTAGGGTTGGAATGTTTCTTCAAGGTGATTTGCAAACAAATCTGCTTTTTGTTTAGCATTTCGAGCCCAATTTTCTTTATCTTTAATTGGAGGAACCTGAAGCTGGGGTCTTTTAAGATTCTTAGTTGCTTTCCATAATGAATAATCAGTATCTTTTTGCCCAGTTAGTGTGCTGAGGTATTGATTGACTGACTGGTTTTTAATGTCTTTTAATAGGTATTTAAATTTGTTACACAAGTGATTAAATATCCTCTTATTTTCCGGACTTCGATGTTTTTGCCAATTCTTCCGTGCTTTTCTTTTGTTTTTAAGAAGTTCTCTCACTTCCTCTGGATAGCTAGCGTTGCGCTTCATTTCCTGCTTATTATTAGGGGTGCTTTCCCATGCAGCACTTTGGATATTATGGATGAGCTTATCTAGTTCGTCTTCTATTTGGGCTGGTCCATGTATTGGGTTCTGCAGATTAGTTCTTTCTGTTAACTGTGTTTGGAAGAGATCCCAATTAGTTTTGAAGCTCGTCAATTTTGGGTTGCTCTCTTTCATAATAATTGTTTGGCTAAGTACCATAATAACTGGTGAATGATCTGATGATAGGCTTTCACTGTTCTCTATATGGATATAATTATCTGAGATCCCCCTTGTAATAAAGAAGTCTATAAGATCTGGAGTCTTACTGTTATCCGTAGGCCAATAGGTTGGTGTACCGCCTGAGTGAAATTCGCATTTTAGTTGTTGGCCTGCTGCGAACAGTTCTTTTCCTTTAGCAGTCGTTAATCGTGATCCCCAATAGGTATTTTTTGCATTATAGTCACCTCCAATTAGAAAGACACTTTCTAGTGTTTTGAGAAGATTAGTATAATCTACTTGTTTGAGATTGTATCTTGGAGGGCAATATATTGCTGAGATACTACAAGTTTTACTATTGTTTAGTTGTATTTTGACGGTTGTGACTTGCATGGTAAGCTCCTCGACCTTAGGTTCTTCATTATGTTTTATGTGATCTTTTATGATGATAGCTGATCCACCTCTAGCTTTGTTCGCTGGATGTAATGCATGGTAGCAATTATATCCTTTTATTTTACAGAATGAAGTTTTGGTAAAGTGGGTTTCTGATATAAGACATATATCTATATTATGCATGTTTAAAAATATTTCTAGTTCTTGAATGTGATGCAATAGTCCATTTGCATTCCATGTTACAATTCGTAGTGACTTATTCATTTCTTTTGTTTATAATTTGATTTTATATAATTTATATTTTGATACACTCGATCAAGGTTTTCTTCTACTTTTTTGTTGAAACTAGATTGTGATTTCATTTCTTCTAATGTGTTCTGCAGATTCGTTTCCTGCGAAATAAGCCTTTGGTTGAGGTTCTCTAGATTTCTCAGTATGTCCTGTAAAACGAGATCCACTTTTAACTGTTTTTGCTCTGTTTGCTGAGCTATTTGTGCATAAGTAACGTTTCCATTTACTCGTTCTCTTTGTATGTTAGAGTTAGTAGTTGACGGTTTTGGCTCCGTGTTTGTTTTTATAACTTGTACATTTCGTGATTTATCTGGTTTGCGCGATTTGTCTCTCATTTTTTGTAGCTCTACTGCAACTTCACATCCTCTGTAGTTGGCTGGATGCTCGCCTTTACAGTTGATACACTTCGGTTTTATATTTCGAGGAACTGTACAGTCGTTTCCTGCGTGTTTTCCTGCACATTTAACACATCTAACTTCTCGATAATGGCACATGATATACATTTCCGTTTGCAGAAAAAAAAAAGATAGACGAGGCAAATGCGTTGACGGCGCAGGATGTATGTATAAAGGCTGAAGCGATGAAAAGGTTGGCCCAAAAGGGAAATGCTTCGACAGATAAACCTGAAAAAGAAAGGAAAAAGTCTCGCTGCACCACAAAAAGGGTTAGTATCAAGTTGTGTGACATAGAATTTGTATGATTATAAATCCTCACAAAAGCAGATTCTGTGTAAAAAAAGGCGCCAAGTACACTCCGCGTAGAACATATCTTTACCCCTTACAAAAACATCAAGTTAAAAAAATATCTTATTTCCAAAAATATATAAAATCAATTATAATCGCCAAGTCCAGTATCTATTTATGAAAAAAAAAAATTTATAAATTGAAATAGATATTAAATGTACTTGATCAATTGATAACGCCAAAGGATACTTCTGCGACCGGCATCAGCAGGAAGGACAGCCGAGACATGGATCGTTCGGAAGAGTCTGTTGCAACGATGTCACGTGCATCCATATGTACCGAAGACGAGAAGGTAATAAGTAACGCATACATGCGTGGCGGTTGCGATAATATACGTACATGTTAATCTGGATACTAAATTGTTACCACTTCTTCCGTAATCAACTGCTGCCAAGTGATTGATGTAATGACCCCGATTAAAAAGTACTCTTCACAAGTATTACCCGAAAACAAATAATTAATTAATTAATGGTGCCCTGTTCACCTACATAGGAAATTGAAGACACGCCGCAGAGAGATCTTGTCGTTTATAATCCTTGCAATATATTTGGGACAACAGCTGCAGCAAAAGACGCGTCGGCATCAGATTTCTCAACTTCTCAAACACCAGAGAAGCAATTGTATCCTTTTATTTTACAGAATGAAGTTTTGGTAAAGTGGGTTTCTGATATAAGACATATATCTATATTATGCATGTTTAAAAATATTTCTAGTTCTTGAATGTGATGCAATAGTCCATTTGCATTCCATGTTACAATTCGTAGTGACTTATTCATTTCTTTTGTTTATAATTTGATTTTATATAATTTATATTTTGATACACTCGATCAAGGTTTTCTTCTACTTTTTTGTTGAAACTAGATTGTGATTTCATTTCTTCTAATGTGTTCTGCAGATTCGTTTCCTGCGAAATAAGCCTTTGGTTGAGGTTCTCTAGATTTCTCAGTATGTCCTGTAAAACGAGATCCACTTTTAACTGTTTTTGCTCTGTTTGCTGAGCTATTTGTGCATAAGTAACGTTTCCATTTACTCGTTCTCTTTGTATGTTAGAGTTAGTAGTTGACGGTTTTGGCTCCGTGTTTGTTTTTATAAGTTGTACATTTCATGATTTATCTGGTTTGCGCGATTTGTCTCTCATTTTTTGTAGCTCTACTGCAACTTCACATCCTCTGTAGTTGGCTGGATGCTCGCCTTTACAGTTGATACACTTCGGTTTTATATTTCGAGGAACTGTACAGTCGTTTCCTGCGTGTTTTCCTGCACATTTAACACATCTAACTTCTCGATAATGGCACATGATATACATTTCCGTTTGCAGAAAAAAAAAATAAAACAAATAATTAATTAATTAATGGTGCCCTGTTCACCTACATAGGAAATTGAAGACACGCCGCAGAGAGATCTTGTCGTTTATAATCCTTGCAATGTATTTGGGACAACAGCTGCAGCAAAAGACGCGTCGGCATCAGATTTCTCAACTTCTCAAACACCAGAGAAATTATTTACGGAAAGCAGGTCGACGAGTCCGGACTGTCATGTATCGCGGGTACGTCATGGTTTGGAAATAAATGCCAGAGCGGCAAACTGTTTAATGAATGATCTTTATTCGGTATTGTATGCAGAAAGCAACTTGCGCACCGCAAGGCGGGCCTTCGCTGCCATGGAAAAATAGGCGCCATCGCATTTCCAGTGAAGATTCGTCGGAGGAAACCGTAAACAAATATATTATCATAGCTGACCTCGTATGGTAGGTTTAAAATCGGTACAATATTATTGTATAGGACGATGAATCGCTCGGAAAGAAGAAGAAGAAGAGGATGAACAACAGGACGAAGCATCGTGGACACCGGTCGTCACAAAAATACCACACGTCTGAGGATATTGCTCGTTTGGCGAGATCCGTCAACGCCAAATGGGAGCGACTGTGGAGACGTACTGCGGAATTATCGACTTCAACGGCACGATCCGGCGATGGCGTGCCAGTAAGGACGAATAGATTAACTATCCCGGCCGCCGATGAGGATAATATGGTACGATAAAATTATTGAGATAGCACTTACATCCCGAAATTAATATATTACTGCAAAATTTCATTTTCAACAGGTGACTCTCGTACCGGAAGGACGCTTCAGTCGCACGTGCGTCGCACGCGCTGCGGAAGCGAAATGGATGAGAAAACGCATAAACATTCTCGCAGAAGATTTTTGGCCGCTGGAACAACGATGCCAGCTTACGTTGATGAAGAAACCTGCAAATACTGAGTACCGGACGATAACAACAAAGGAAATCGATATTTTGACTGGTAAATGGACAGGAGGCACATTTATACGCTAGACATTGACGACGAAAACAAATTTAATACAACTTAACCTTCATTCCTGACATATAAAGAGGCAGCGAAGATTCTGGAACGGACTCACCCTCTCAACGACGAAGACATCAACGATTCTAGAGTAGTTCGAACGTGGATTTCGGCAAAAATCAAATCAGATCGAAACCGTCACCGGCCAGGGAGTACGTCGAATAAATCGCGTTCAGGAACGTCACGATCACCGCAGTTAACTACGAGTACTAATGACTGGGCCGAAACTGTTGAGCAGGGTGCTGCGGCAATAACGCAAGAAAATGAGCATTGCAGCCTGGAAGACACTTAAGTGTGGAGCTTTTTTATTATTTATTTCTATAATATGCAGCAGGCTGTGAATAAAAAGAAAAAATGTATGTTAATTGATTACATGCCAATATTTGAACAAAAATTCATAAAATACATAAATATCATTTTTCTATCCATCCATCCCTCCTTCTCTCAACTCGCTCCGGGAAAGAAACGTTATTTCCACCTGAGGTTCATCATCAGCAGGTGAAAATCATCGATTTATTGGATTGCCCGACATTCCATCGGGCAGCCGTTGAAGCAACCGTTGAGTCAACCATTGAATCAACCATCCAGCGAAAACAAAATGGCCACGGTTGAGCAACCGTTGAGTCAACCATCCAGCAGAAACAAAATGGCCACGGTTGAGCAACCGTTGAGTCAACCATTAGGATTCTTTTTTACGGTTGACTTTATAGTTGTAAAGCTGTCCAAATTCAACCGTTGACATTTTCGGTTGATTTTGCAGTTGCCAAAATTGCTAGGGATAGCCTCAAGAACCCTACAAACAGGACTTAACAAGATCCAAAGATGGCTAGAGAAGTGGCGAGTCAAGGCTAGTAGTGGCAAATCTGTTCACATCACCTTCACGATAAAAAAAAGGACTGCCCGACCGGTATCGCTAAACAACCAACCCCTCCCGTTAGTTAAGGAAGTAAAATACCTAGGCATTACACTGGACCGCAGACTGAACTGGAAAAGTCACATAAAAAACAAGAGAAAATAACTAGACCTACAACTAAAAAAAATGTACTGGCTCATAGGAAGGAATTCCAAGTTATCTCTGTACAACAAAGTCCTCGTATGCCAAACCATTCTAGTGCCAATCTGGACCTATGGCATCCAGCTCTGGGGTACGGCCAGCAATTCAAACATTGACATCTTGCAAAGATTTCAATCAAAAACATTGAGAATCCTAGCAAACACTCCTTGGTACATCACCAATGCCACATTGCACAAAAACCTAGGATGGACACAGTCAAGGACACAGCTCTTAGGCTGTGCACCAGATATAAGAAACGACTCAAAAACCACCCAAACGTACTGGCATCCAGCCTACTGGATCGAAGACGCATAGCACGAAGGTTAAAAAAATTCAAACCAATAGACCTACAGGAACGATTCCGCATAAACTAACAGCCTAATATCGACGCAAAGAGAAATAGAGCAGAGTACACCACAGGATGCACCCTCTACTCCCACACTATCAACATCTCACCAAAACTAATAAATGTTGCACCTTGCAACAGCTGGTAGTTCAACGTCGCATGTGAAAAAAAAATGTACAATAAAATATAAACAATAACAAAGAAAGGGAACTCCTTCGGCGATCCTTTTATTCTTGTGAAGCGAATGACTTATAAATTTGCAAGACCGGGCGGTAGCTGTTTGACCGCTATTTTCGAATCGACGTTGGATTTTCGGCTCGACAGCGTGCCGTCACGACAATATCGCTCGGGTTTTCTCAACAAAATTACTGGAGCTAACTTCCTCACTCAAACCAGAGACGAACGACGGCCTTACTGAATGGTTGCAGTATCAGGATCCTCTCTAGAAATTCTCTCGCAGCGGTCTATAATCGCGGGGGGTAGGCGTCGGTTCTCGTCGATTAGACACGGCAGCATTCCCGATTTACACGTTCTCGTTGAACAAAATATGGCGCAAGAGTCCCCGATAATACGTTGGCTCTCGTTGTTCGAGCCGATAAACTCCCTCCCCCCAAATCGTAGCCACCAATAAAATTGAAAGTATGGTAACAGTACTTGCGACTGGGGTTATTATCCGAGCCAGCAACGGCTCTAGCCAGAGCTTCGAAGTCTCGTACGAAGCAGCCGTCAGAAGCGAACGATAATAGGAAAACAAAAAAACTACGGTCTCCGCGTAGTTCTCGCGATGAGAGCGCTGACGTCATCGACGGGGCGACGGCTGGTGTGCATGACAGCGACAGAGACTCGAGATCGCTCTTCTTGCTGTTCTCGTGGCGTCCTTCAGGCTCCCGCCGTTAACCTTCCTGTTGTTGCTGATAATTCCTTGCTCGGGCCATCGCCCGCTCGGGAGAATTGTATCAAAAAAGAAAACAAAAAGAAATATGAAATAAATATTGGTCGCTTCGCACGCTATAATTTTGCCCTGTTGGATCGCATCGGGGAGACTCTTGGCTGAACGAGAAGGTGTATCGTGCTCGGTCCGACTTTTCGAAAAAAGTTTTTCATACAAAAGTTGTAGGGTTTTAAATGACGCATCAGACAGTGGTATTCGTATGACCTTGAATAGCGTTGTCAAGGTCACGTGGAGGTCATCTGCACTTTTTAAAATGGAACCCCCAATTTTTTATTGCATATTCTTGTAGCTTATCTCGAGAGCTTTTCAAAGCGCCATAATAAAATATTTTTGTATTAAGTATTTTTTGAATTATACGGCTTGAAATTTCTAATACTAAACGACCACTTTCATATTACGTCAAATGGGTAGAAATTGAAAAAACATCATCGAATTTATAATACATACAAAATTTTTTGAATATGAATGTGCAAAATTAAATCGTATTTCAAAACAAATTTATAGCACTTACAAATTAAAATTACAATATCTTAGATTATTGAGGAATGATTTACCATATGATCATATATTCAATCAAAGTGAATTCTTAATGACAATTTCTTCACAAGCGAACTTACAAAACAATTTTAGTATTCAATCCAGTAACTTTCATAGGTCATTAATAGAAAAACGGAACAATATGCTAAATGTCCAGTATCCATATAATAGATCGATTAGTGATAACAATAATTTGTCTACTATGTGTGAAAGTATGGAAAGAAAATTAGAACCCATAAAATATAATAATTGGCTTATAAATTTAACTGACATTATCATTCCACCAGACATCAAGACTTTTTTATCTTTAGGTAAAAAATGTTGCTTTCCATACTCAAATAAGAATGAGATATCAAAATGTATACATGATAACATTTGTGAATTGGAATCAAAGATTGTAAGTTTAGTAGATGCTCCAAAACGTGACAATCTTAGGTGTAAATTCACTCACATTCTACATAATTTAAGATTTCCAACAATAAATTCGAAAATTAACAAATTATTTAAAGATACTAAATTGTTTTTAAAGCAATATTCTGACATATTAGTAGCCAGAGCTGACAAAGGAAATTCCACAGTAATTATGACAAAGAATGACTACATAAAGAAGACAAAATCTTTATTAAATGACAATGACACTTATAAATTAGAGGAAAAAAATCCTATTAAAATACTACAAAATAAAGTAAATTCGATTCTAGTTAGATGGAAAAATAAATGTTTCATTAATGATTTGACATTTAAAAGCCTTAAAGCTGAAAATTGCAATTTGGCAAGGTTATATACTTTACCTAAAATTCATAAACAAAATTATCCTGTCCGACCTATAGTTTCATCAATAAACAGCCCAACTCATAGACTTGCAGATTTTATTCTATCACATTTATCAAAGCTTATACCTAAGTGCAAATCATATATAAAAGAGAGTGTTTCACTTTAAGATTATTTGTGTAACATAAAATTGCCACAAGGTTACTGTTCAGTGTCATTTGATGTTGTCTCGCTATATACAAATGTTCCAGTAGAATTAGTTATTAATAGCTTACAGAAAAGATCACATTTTTTACTGATACTTTTCCTATAACCGAGTTGATTGAGGTAATAAAATTCATAATGTCTTCAACATATTTCACTTTTAAAAATGACATTTATAAACAGATTTTCGGATTATCTATGGGTTCTCCCTTGGCACCAATACTATCAAATTTAGTGATGGTTGATTTGGAGGAGACCTGTTTAAGTCAATTGAATTTTGACTTTCCCATATATAAAAGATATGTTGATGATATCATTATGGCTCTGCCAATTGCCTGTATTCAGTCTACTTTAGACATTTTCAATAGATATCACCGAAAATTAAAATTCACCGTTGAAGAAGAAATTGAAGGTAGAATACCCTTTTTAGACATTTTATTAATTCAGAACAAGAATTCGATAATCACAAATTGGTACAGAAAACCCACTTGGTCTGGACGATTCATAAACATTTTTTCTCACATCATCCACTACACCAAAAAAAGGCAATTGTGTATACATGTTAGTGGATAGAGCGATAAAGCTTTCTCATCAAGCTTTTCACAAGCAAAATTTAGACCTGATAAAAAAAACGATAATAATGAATTGTTATCCACCTCGCCTAATAGATAAACTTATTGTAACGGTATTTTACGTTATCATCACCCTTAAAGGGTTTTAGTTCGAACTCGAGCAGGGAGGAAATTAATATAGGCTTCAGTATTAGGTAAAAGTATGATTTATTAGACACATTAGACAGATAAATAATTTGTATGATAATTTAATATACACTTTTTTAGTTTTGGTGATTATGCACCTTATATAAAAAAAAACTTGACCCGGGCTTACGCATGCCGTTATAATCGTGTCCGCACGAAGTAGGAGATTTTATATTCAATTATTGAAATATTTCTCTAGTGGTATTGTAGTGTCTATCTTCTCTACGCAAGGCACGAGAGAGTGTTAGCCTACCGGGCTTGGTATTGATAATATACCTATATTGACTCTGTTATTATTTCTCGCCTTCGGAACTAGTCTACTCTATACCTATATCGAATGGGCCGTCGTGGGGACAGAGCTCTCGCTCGAGCTCTCCTGGCATCGCCATCTACTCGCTGATCCCGCCGCTGTTCCGGTGGAGGCGTCAGCGTGGTGCATCCTTGTTGCATCGGCGCATCGGAAATGCGACAGGAGTGTCTCTAGCTAGTTTTTAGGGTGTTTTTCAAGTCCCTTACGGATTTAGTATAATTTTATCCATACTACACTGGTTTCTTTTTGAAGTGAGATCTCGTTGGCTTAGATACTCTCCTACTTCAATGACTGATGGCTCAGTAGTTGACCTTGGAAGATGTCCGTCTTAGCTGGCTCAGAGGTAGCAGGCCTGGTCCTTGGAGTGGTGCGGTTGAAGATGCTTCTCCTTGGGTTGGCGAGGTGGTCTTCCTTTGAGCTGGTTGGCTGGTCCTCCTTTGGTTGGTTCGCTGGTCCTCCTTTGGTAGATTCCGGATGTTGGCGAAAATCTGTGAACAGAATGCTCTCCGACTGTGGTATGTCGTGTCCTTTTATACTGACTTCCCCGCTCTTCTTCCAAGTTCTGCCGGTATAGCAGGGTATTACTACATCTGCTAGTCGTCCTGTAGCCCATCTCCTGTAGCCCATTTGTCCCGTTAATCTCCTCTCCTTGGTTATAGTGATTTAGCGCGTTCCTTTTAGATTGTTCTTCATACGTTTCTTGAGACTATAGTCTTACTGCTTGGCAGTATAACTATAGCTTGAGTAATGGTAGTTTATCGCTAGTCTTCATAAGTGTGCGTATAGTATGGTATGGAGTCTTGTGTTTGTATTTGTAGATATATTTCAGACTAGTTACTCTGGTCGTGTAATTAAGTATAAGACGAATTTGTCGTCTTATATGCAAGAGAGTATCATATATTATGTTTTCAGTGAATAAACTAATAGAAAAGTCTCCCTTTGACACGTCTAGACTTTTAAATTTTTCTTACATTCAATCCATTTACCATCGATTGATTGCGCTGTGTAAAGAGTTTAATGTTTCACTAATAACTAATAATAAACATAACATTTCCTCAATTATAGGTTCCACAAAAGATAACATAACAATAGACTTGAAATCAAATTTAGTATACTCTATCAGCTGTGAAAATTGTGTCTCAATATATATTGGGCAAACCAAAAGATATTTAAAAACTAGAATATATGAACATAAGAATAGTTTGAAACACCTTGACACACAGCTCACTGCTTTAGCAATGCATGTTATGGATTACAATCATAATGTCAAATTTAATGAGGTCAAAATTTTTAATATGGAACAGAATTTGTATAAAAGGTTAATTTTAGAAATTATTCAAATTAAAAAACATGAGAAATCTGTAAATTATAGGACGGATATTTATAATTTAAGTGTTATTTACAATTCAGTAATCTAAATTAAAACTTTAACAAGCATCCACAAAATTATACTGACAATAATTATTTGAGACAGTACAGAATAATGTTTTCATAGCATCAGCTATGTTTGATATCGGAATGTCATAAATACAATATCAGAATATATAACGGTCTTCGTTTGTCTTTTGAAGGTGTCTCCTCAGTTAGTTTTCGTCTGGTAAGCTATAAACATGTAGCCACTAGAAATTCACGGTTAAATTTAACCCTAATCAAAGAGATTTCACTTATTGTTTGATTGCAAAGTTTTAATTAATATTTAAGATTATTGTTTGTTAAGATGAATGGTAATTATCTTTTATAAGAATAACTAAAAGCTATTATTAGTGTTATTAACTTTATTAATTTTAATATTATTATTATTAATAATTTTATGATATTGTGACTTTACTATATCACAAAAAAATAGTATAATTTATTTTTGACATTCACCAATAGATTTGACACTTGCCTATCAACGGTGTGAAAAATGTCACTTCTTAATTGATGTAACAAATACCACTCATTTACAAAAATGAGAAGTGATGATCTGTCATAATTATGAGTTTTAAAATAAAATTATAAATCATTTGAAATAAATGTTAAGTGACTCAGAGGACTAATTTGAAAAATTGAACTACATACACAGGTTTGTTTTTGTCATTGTTATTAATATGTGTTATTTATTGTAATTATAACTACTTTCTAAGTTAGAATGCATAATTTATATTCTAAAGATTAATGTTGTAATATCAAACTTATATCACCTTCGTTGCTTTCAATGTTGACATATTATGTTTTATGAATTTACAGTTTCAATTAAAAATAAAATTTCTGAAGATGGTCTGCAATTTGGACCGAAACGTAAATAAGAGTTTTATTGCTTCTAATAGTCATGGAGATAGCCGACGCATAGCCGCACACGTAAATACTATGGATCATTAGTAACGGCTACTTACACCATGTATATCTGTTAAATGGGTAGCACGAGTGACTTAAGCAAGATCATACGAATACGAATCCGTAATAAAATAGTTGAGTTTGTACTTTAAAAATTTACTCGACTTATTTTTTTGGGGCCGATTTTAAAAAATGGGAATCTCCATTTTTTAATACGGGATTTGTATTCTACACGAAAAAAAAGAAAGTTTTGTTAACGGTCATTTTTCACTAAACGCCCTTCACAAGCCTAAAACCTCTTTTTAAATTATTGAAAATAAGAAATTTCAAGCCTTATAACTCAAAAAATACTTAATAGAAAAATACTTTAATATAGCGTTTTGAAGAGCTCTCGAGACAAGCTATAAGAATATGCAATAAAAAATTGGGGGTTCCATTTAAAAAATTGCAGGTGACCTCCACGTGACCTTGACACCGCTATTCAAGGTCATACTAATACCACTATCTGATCGTCATTTAAAAGCCTACAACTTTTGTATGAAAAACATTTGTAATTGCCTCATGCGGGCGGACAATTTTGGCTACAATCTATAATGATGTATTACTAATATTATAGAACTTACATTTTCTGCAGCCGCCGCCGTGTTTGTGATGTCCTTTGTTTGGCGTGATGGAGATACCGTGGACGCCGTGTTCTTCATGGCACGGTCAATCTCGTCCTCCTCGGGATTGACTGTGGTTACCCCTTGTGCGGTATAAATATCCGTTTCCTCAATAAGGGCTCCCGAATCCCTCGTCGTTGCAATTGGTACATCGCATTTCTGGAAAAAAAATGTTACATCATAAGGGTTCGAATAAATTGCATTGAACCAAAGGGTTTTAATGTTGCCAGGACTGTATAAACATATATACACATACATGTCCAGACAAGTCTTTTAAATGAGATTTCTCGATATTTTTAAACGTTTGAAACGATGGCATGAAAATCTTGACTTTTTTCTCATTAAACTAAACTCTTCACGAGGAAAAAAAAAAATAATAAGATCCACAATACTTACATTATTAGTTATTACTTTGTCCAACGATAATCGGCGACGTTGGCGTCGACGCGCGGCATGTTGTTGGGATCTTTTTGTAACAAAAACCCATTCGAGTTTAGATACTTTTTCCCGGATTTACGCGACGGATACATATTATATAATAAAAGTAACAATAATTTCTTATGCTTCATGCGAATAAAAACTCTCACTTAATATTCGACATATCAACACGATTGCTTGACGAAGACTGCAAGCGCTCGCGAAGTAATCGGCCGCCTAACACTGCCTACGTTGCTCTTGTCCACTGTTGACAAAAGCGCGAACACAATTCACACGCGTTGTAATATGTACACGTCGAAAACCTCGAAGCTCACACTTTGCGATAGTCGAATAAATTTTGCAGTTGTTTTTTGGGAGTTTTTGTGTTTATACCCTACTGTGTGCTGAGCGTGTGATAATATTGGGAGTAAAGTGTAAAAAAAATTATGAATCGCCGTTACGGCGACAAACTTGCCCATCTGTGGCCATAAAAAAAACGATTGAGCAACTCAAAGAAATTTCGTAAATGGTAAGTACGTTCGTAGTCATAAGGTGTATACACGGGCGCGTAAGTGCACTGTGAGAGGAAGAGCGAGAGACGGCACGAAATTAATTACTTTCATCTTTTTCTTACTGCAGCACGTGCAGTTACCGTGTATTTTGTTCAGTGTACCATGCTATGAGAGAGAGTGGGATAGACGGAAAGTAAATGCCGGCATCCTTTTCTTATCGTGGCAGTCGCATAAGAAAGCAATCTACAAGTTTCTAATTTGCACGATTCTTTTTACCGAATTCGATCACGTTTTGCCTCATAGAGGAAGCTTTCTTTTCGTGAGAAAAAATATCGATGCTTTCATGACACAGTGCTTGCAATGTTTCAAAAAATCGACAAATAACATTTATGGCTCCTTCCACAAGTGCACTGAGCGTGCACCGTCACCAGTTTTCTAAATATGAGCAAGTGACATAAGTATACACTCAGGGGATGCATCTACTATATCTTTGCATGTTAAAACGAGAACTCAGTTTACCAGTGGAAAACGCTATTAGAAAAAATGTCTGGGTCTATGTGGATATGTATGTATATATGTATGTATGCATCTACCTATATTAGGATGGTCCTTATATGGGATTTGTTGACCATTAACAGAAGAAGTTGGATTTACCCTTTAAAATACATACGTTTCTTCGTTTTTGCTTCCTCATAGAAGAAGTTTTGCGACGGTGAAAAAATGTTGTTTCCAGTTTTCAATGTCAACGTGTTGAAAATATCCCAAAACTTCGAAAAATCATATTTCGAAAAAATGTCTGGATGTGTGTATGTATGTTCTTGCACTGTAAGATGCTTTGAGCATCGTGCGGAATCTCGAGGAAGCAATTTACAAATTTCAATTTGCAGCTTGTTTTAATATCCGAACCGTTTAACCGATTCTCTCCAACTCTTGTGCAAAGTTTTTATGCAGTGGCTCAAACCGTTCTTTACATATGTGCGTTTCAATTTTTCAATGCCAGCACATACATGCGTACATACATATACTACTCTGTTCAAAAAGTAAGGTAAATTTTTAATTCAAATTTTCCGCGTTAACCGAATCGGACAAATGAATTTTTTTTTCAAGTTGGTAGGACTTTTTGTGACATCTGTGACAAATTACATGTCAATATCATCATTAGTTTTTAGTTTACGCTTGGTTTTGTGAACAAAGAAAAGTGAATTTGGCGATTTTTACGATGTCGAATTTTGTTGAGCAAAGAAGTGCTATTAAATTTTGCTTGCGGAATGAAATTTCCGCCGCTAAAATGTATCGAATGTTACAAAAGGCCTTCGGTGACGATACTATGTCACAGAAAAATGTTTACAAGTCGTACAAAGACTTCGAAGAAGGCAGAGAACGTGTTGATGATTTGGAACGCTCTGGACGACCATCGACGTCAATTAATGAGCAACACATCAAGGAAATCAAGGAATTGGTGCTCGAAAATCGTCGATTAACAATTCGAGACCTTGCCGACATGCTTGCAATATCAATTGGATCAGTCCAAGCAATTTTGAAGGATCATTTGTGCCTCAGAAGAGTCAAATCGCGTTTGGTGCCAAAATTTCTCAACTGTTTCGAAAAAGAGCGTCGCGTTCAAGCATGTGAATCAATGATTTCTGACTATCAGGACCTCTATAAACAAATTATTACGGGCGATGAGACTTGGATTTATGCCCATGATCCGGAAACAACCGATCAATCGAGCGAATATCGTGCCAAAGGTGAACCGAGACCGAAAAATCCATGCCAAAGGCGCTCAAAAATCAAGGTCATGTTGACAGTTTTCTTCGATTATCGTGGTGTGGTGCATTACGAATTTCTTCCCACTGGCCAAACTGTCAACAAGGAATATTATTTAAGTGTTATGCGTCGTTTGCGTGAAGCTATTCGCAAGAAAAGGCCAGAATTATGGAAAAACAACACTTGGATTTTGCACCACGATAATGCACCGTCGCACACAGCACTAGTTCTTCGTGAGTTTTTCGCCAAAAACTCCACTCATGTCGCTCTACAACCACCATATTCGCCTGATTTAGCACCGTGTGATTTCTGGCTGTTCCCAAAGCTCAAGAGACCACTCCGGGGAAATCGTTTTGAGTCGATTGAAGAGATCAAACGTGAATCGCTACGCCCATTGAAGGCTATACCTGAGGACGACTTTTTAGCATGCTTCAAAGATGGGAAAAAACGTTGGCATAAGTGTATTGTAGCTAGGGGGGATTATTTGGGGGGGGGGGGGGGGGCGAAATCGATTTGGAAGAATAAATAAATTTTTTTTATTTTAAAACAAAATTCACCTTACTTTTTGAACATAGTAGTATGCATACATACGTGCATGTGCATATACGTCCAGTAATGTATTATAAATATTATGTTTTCAATAATATGTGATATTTTTTCATCATAAAGCTTCTTCTATGAGTAAGCAACACATTGAATAATGAACATTATGACATTTGTTCGTGAAAATTTTGACAGTAATTATCATTGACTGTTGAAAACAATAATCGACCAGGACAGCCTGCTGTACTATTTTCTCGACCTGCCCCGATTAATGACTATTTTTGACATCACATTGAACATTTTTCCCAAACAGCGATGGAATAAGATCGCAATTCGAAAAAGTCCGTAATGTAACACTCAAAACCTCTCTTCATATTTGTCACCCGTGTCCACGGCTACATGTCTTCGAATTTTTATAAGAATGTCTATCAAACAATGTGTTGGGATTTAATGTTTAAAAGAATAAGACACGATTAAAGAACATTTGTTTGATTTATTTAACACTCTCTCTGGTAGACTATGCTGTGTGTGTAATATACGCATGACACGAGGCGACTGGTGAGGGAAGAAAGCGAAGACCCGCGCAAACGTACGATTCCCTCTTTTCCTCTCGGTACACTCCTTCTTACTCTGCTCATCAGCCTCGCTGTCTTGCCGAGCTCACACAACCTCGCTCTCTCTCGCACACAAGCACAGGACTCGAGCAGCCGCATATGAGACACAACACACTCTCATACTGGTATCCGTTGAAGTAGGTTACTTATTATTTATATTTCGCGCCCTGCCGTCTTTCGGCGTGATGGGTCGCTACCGCCGCAATACATATTCGAGGTTGTACTTTGGAATATCTTGCGAGAGCGTATGTAAACCCCGAGGCGAACTGGAAGAAGAGTAACCGAGCGGCACTGCTGGGGAGCAGTCAAGATTTCTAGTCAATTAATACTCGCCACTCGAGTCCTGTATCCTGAAGTTGTTATCTGAAGTAACTCGGTTTAAGAGTCCTCAGAGTTTCCACGGTTTAACCAGAAAACCTGTAGACTGCTCACCAAACATTGGATCATAAGTCTCGACCCAAGGGAATCATCGTTCAAGGGGGTAATTCATTTGGTGGACGATTAACGCCAACTCCAGAGCCTCAACCGCCACCCACGAATTTGAGGAGAGTCTGAGATATCTTAGTTCCGAAGGATTCGTTTGGAAGGAAGATACCTGAGTATAATTTTCTACTATCAAAATCGATCCATTCGATCCACAGAGGTGAGCGATACTTCTATCCTTAAATGAACAAAGAAATCCATTCGGGAATATTCGATGAAGACGGGTGAGCTATCTAACCGTGAGATTGAAGCAAAAATGCTCACGCATCTAACGAATTCCAGTCAAAGAGGCGTGGATCATATCATAACAAATTTTTATATAACTTGTTCGAAACATTCTTGTTGCCTTGCTCGCTGAAGAATGTGTTGTCTTACAATTGAGGTATCGAAAGCTGTCAATACCGAGATTATTATTGCTTAACGTGTTACCAAGTAAATGTATGTAACTTTGTTTAATGCAAACTGAACTATTATTCTTATATCAGGGGTACAAATTGAAAATGCGGGTTTGATAACAGATGGCGTTACTAACGCTATACGCATCAGGCAGTACTGTGACTATGTTCATGTCAAAGCTACGTCTTATAGCTTTAATTTTCAGTATGTGTCAATTTGTCGCAGTGTCAAATTCATAGTTTTTTTGAGCTCTCAATATGTCGAGTTTCGTGCCAACAAAACAGCATTTGCGGGAAGTTTTAATTTACTTCTTTAATTTGAAGAAAAGTGCTGCTGAAGCACATCGATTGGTCTCCGAGGCTTATCCGAGTCATGTTCCATCGGTTTCAACGTGCGAGAGATGGTTTGTGCGGTTTAGAAGTGGTGATTTTGACGTTGAGGACAAAGAGCGGCCGGGCCAAGTGAAAAAGTTTGAGAATGCTGAATTGGAGGCAATACTCAATGAAGACTCGTGTCAAACTCAACAAGAGCTCGCAGATTCATTGGGAGTGACACAACAAGCCATTTCCCATCGTATAAAAGCCCTCGGAATGATCCAAAAGCAAGGACATCGGGTGCCGTATGAGCTGAAGCCGAGAGACGTCGAGCGCCGTTTTTTTGCATGCGAACTGCTGCTCGAACGGCAAAAACGGAAGGGTTTTTTGCATCGCATTGTCACTGGTGATGAAAAGTGGATCCATTACGATAACCCGAAGCGCAAAAAATCATATGGTTACCCCGGCCATGCATCATCATCGACGGCCAAACCAAATATTCACGGCGCCAAGCTCATGCTCTGTATTTGGTGGGACCAGCTGGGTGTGGTGTATTATGAGCTATTGAAATCGAACGAAACCATCACAGGAGCACTATACCGAACTCAATTGATGCGTTTGAGCCGCGCACTCAAAGAAAAACGGCCACAATACGAGCAAAGACACGACAAAGTAATTTTGCAACATGACAACGCTCGGCCACATGTTGCAGCGCCGGTCAAAACATACCTACAAACGCTGAAATGGGAAGTCTTACCCCACCCGCCGTATAGCCCAGATATTGCTCCTTCCGATTACCACCTTTTCCGATCGATGACACATGGCCTAGCTGACCAGCGCTTCCATTCTTACGAAGAAGCCCAAAAATGGGTCGATGACTGGATAGCAGCCAAGCCGGCCGAATTTTTTCGCGACGGTATCCGTAAATTGCCAGAAAGATGGGAAAAAGTTGTGGCTAGCGATGGACAATACTTTGAATAATTCATTTGTTACCATTTTTTCAGAATAAACGTTCAAAAATAGAAAAAAATCCCGCATTTTCAATTTGTACTCCTGATATGTTGTCGAGCATTTCGACGAATTTATAACATTGAATATCAAACTATCAAAATCAGGCAATGCGGAGATTATTGTCTCGTAACGTATTTCAAAGCAAATGTATGTAACTTTGTTTAATGCAAACTGTACTATTATTATTATATGTTGTCGAGCATTTCGACGAATTTATAACATTGAATATCAGTAGAAGAGGCCCTTTACAGAAAAACAGACAGGGGCGTGGCCCCCTGGCGCCAGGGTATGTCTAGACTAGCTCCGCCCCTCCCCACCCATGATGCTTTCTCATTGGTGGGTCCTTGGGTGTGGAAGGGGCGTGTCTGCCCCCACCGCCCCAACCCGTTTCTCATAGGGTTCCCCACAACCTCCACCACCCCTACCCCCATCCCTGATTGGTCCCCAGCAGTTCTGATTGTTTTGATTGGTGCAGCGTCGCAGCGCCATCTAACGGATTTAGACTCATACTTAACTGCCGATGCGCCATCTACTATTGGTAATCGTGTTACCGACAGTCGGTAAAAGTACATCGAATGTTGGCAGCCGGTCGAGTAGAAAATGTATCGGCGATCGCTAAAGTAGATCGGTTGCCAACCGTCGGTATATAGTCGACCATCGCTAGAGCAAATTTGGGACTTACGGAAAATAAGTAGATTGGGTCTTACGGTAAATAACATTGTGTATCCATCCACCGGTTAAACATGCTCGTCGTCTAAAAAAAATATGTTTTTAGCGAATATAAATTTATTTATGAAAACTTTTTAACTGTTCATAATATTCATGGTGAGTGAAAACGTTTGTTATTCTTCAGCTCCATAGAAACTGTTTTATTTTGACATTTTCGTATAAGAAACTGCAGTTACGGCGAAATGGTGGTGAACTGTTAATACGTGTATTCATACCCGATTTGTTGTAATGTAATAGTGCTCCGCTTTGGTGAGAAGCCAGGGATCCTTGCAGCAGTCGATCACAAGTACACAGGCAATTTATTATGGTTGGACAGAGAGGCAAAAATACTTTCACCCGGCAGCTTCTTCTTCAACTAACCTTTCCGCAACTGTTACAATTATATATTGTAACGGAACGCAATTACAGCGATCCGCTACTAGAATTAAAAACCTTAATTCAACAATTAAAAACACAATCCAACTCACGCAACTCACTCAAACACAGACTAAAACCAATAATTAAAACAAAGAAATCACTAAAAAGTGATTATCTCTTAACAAACGAGCAGACAAGGGACGAATAAGTACCCATCAGACAAGGAAAACATAAAAGATCAGTAGGTACACACAAGCCACCGCGAGTACCCACCCTAAACAGAATAGCGGCAACAGTAGACCCTACCTAGCACGCAGATCACCATCAAAACAAAACACAGCCGGCAAGAAGCGAGCAAGACAAGAGGCAGGACAGCCAGCAATACCACGCGCTGTATACCGGACCCCAGCGTAGTAGCCCCCGCTCTACGAAAGAGCGGGCGGAACCACGCGTAAAGCCAAACACCATACCATGCGAAGAGAGCACAGTCGGCCCTACCTCCCAATAGGCCATGCTACTCAGACGGCAACCTGCCAAGAACGCCACATTACGGGGAAAAGACAAAAGAATTATTGGAACTCTCGTGGTTACACAATCCCTCGAGACAAAACAACAGGGTACCTTCACATGAAGTCTAGCTACATGCCCCCACTCACGGATAAACATTAACATTAGGAAAAACACACAAATCAAGCCGATCTCTCACGAAATTTAATGAACAAATGGGTATCAAGGCAGCCCCTACATCGGAGAATAAACGAAAACTAGAATAACATAAAAATCAGTGAGGAACACATAAAAAAACTCATAGAGAAAGACAATTTTGGCAATAATTAATCAATCCTGGCAAATATTAATCAATAAAGCAGACAGGCGAATACACACGAAGTAGGAAAAGACCCACATGTGACAAAATTATTAAAAAACCAGGACTAAACCACAAAAAACACCGTTAGGAAGTTTGAACCTCCAGCAGGTAGCTATGTAACATTATCCAACGGAATTCAACCTCGCTGGAACCTTGTTTCAAACCCTAGGAAGACAAAGAACCGACTAAATATAGAAATTCACGACATAACGGAATACCTACACGCCATCCCGCACCTCCTTCTCCCAGTGAATAAGGTGCGACAAACATCACGTGACCTACCACAAATCACCCCCCCCCCCGGGGGGCTCATCCACTAAACTATATAAACCGAGACAGGACAAGCCTCAGGGCTCTTGTGGAAAATCATTCTCCAAGACAAAGTGCTACCCGACAGCGTACCTAAATTCAATATCACTTATAAATTGTAACATGTAAAGAAATAAGTGTTCTTTCGATCAATCGATTCCCCTGCATTGCGCTTGGCCGTCTTTTGACCGAACGAACCGAAAACGACAGGAACTAATAGTTTGGGAATTACCTTGATAGAAACCAGTGTTATTTTTCTCAACTGATTCCCCTGCATTGCGCTTGGCCGTCAGTTGAGCGACCGAACTAATTAGGATACTCTGTGACGAGTAAGGCTCCCCTGCATTGCGCTTGGCCGCCCCTACTCACAGCGTCAAGTCACTCTTCCACTAACGTGTCCCCACGCATAGCGCCGTGGCTACATGTATTTTTTAGAGTGAAACAGCACGTGTGTCACTAGGTCAAGGGAGTGGCTTCCCGACTTGCTGCATCATGCGCACAAGACTCTCAGGGTGTACCTGCGTGGGTGGGGCCACGTCAGGGCCAGTGGCCAACTGCCACCTGTCACGTACGGATATCTCGGCAGATCACTCTAATTAAGAAACTGAGTCGTAAGACCCTTAACGGCACGATGAGGTCTCTTAATCTAGCGTGAATAAATGCTTCAGTATCCGGGGTACAGGATGAGCTAATTTGTGATCGCTGCGAACCCCGTGTCTTGCGCGAACAGCGAGCTATAGCTAGGGACCCAAACAATAACAAAGCCGAGTAAGATAGGTAGGTAAATTCACACTCCCTATCTAACAGTACGATACTCGCGATCCCACTCTAAGCTCACCGCGGAAACCGCAGGGCGGAGCCTCGAAAGGCGAACCACGTGAACGGCTACTCCTAACGACAAAGCATCGAAATAACATATCACCAGCTAAACGTCCTAAGTAGTATGTGTACACCTTTGCTCCATCCCACTCCTATCCCCACTCCTTCGCCCACAACGCGGCTACCCCTACCACCCCACTTTTCCACTGCCGCGCTATCCGCTCTGCTTGACCAGTGTCGGTAACGTGGAGATGGTAAAGTGAGGTGGTGTGGGTACCTTGGTGAAGGAAGAATAGAGATAAGAGCAGGATGGAGGAAAGGTGTACACATACTTGGAATAAAACGTTTAACTCACCCTTGTGTTCGGGGCATCTACGACGACTCTCCAGGGTGGCGGGGCACAACATTTACGTCGTGGCTCTCTCTCTCTCTCTCTCTCTGAGGGATCATATTTTATATCATTTACTGCAGAGCAAGCGCTTTGCGAGGAGCACAGCGCAGGGCTATGCATGCTCGAAAACCGCTTTCGTTGCATTCAAAGTGATGGATACCTAGTTATGATTCATAAGAGGCTGTTATCGTTATGTCCGTGATACTCTCTAGCATCTCGAGCATTTAGTCTGTGTTTAGCATCCTACTTGCAAACAATAAAAAGCAATATGTATCCGCGATACGGCAAGGAGATTTTAAGCGACGCGTTTTGGTGCCAAGTAATGTTTGTCGAGAGCGTGTTCCTGCGTACACAGGAAATGTTCAATGCATACGACGATCTGGAAGAGCTCCTGCGTAGCATGTATTTAGTGGAACGTCGAGGAAGACCCGTTGAACTGGCGAACTCTGTATCGGAATGTCCTGTATTGTGCCTCGTTTCAATAGCGTTATCCGCGGCGAAGTGATTTACCCGGACTTTGATGGGTATTTTGAGGTGTTCTTAGTCGATTTCGGCGAAACCATTTACATCGACTGGTCTCACCTATTTCATCCGGAGCCTCTAGCAAGTATGCTGCCGACTCTTGTCATGGAGTTTTCAATATACGGACTCGAACGCGTGGATGTTGCAGGTATTGAGCATCTCGTCGAAGAAGCGTGCGGTAGAGATGACTTGATCGCTGTCATGATGCGACCTCTTGCCGGCGATAACGTTCCGCAGATTCGATTATTGAACGGTGAACGCGCGGACGTGGCGGCGGTTATTATAGAAGCCCTCGGTGATGAGATAGATATCGGCTACGATATCGATGCCGTGGACGAGGGCTTTGACGAGGTCATAGTAATAAATGAAAGACACGACGCTGTGCGTGTGCGTGTGCGTGCGCGCGCGTGTGCGTGTGTGTGTGTGTGTGTGTGTGTGTGTGTGTGTGTGCGTGTGTGCGTGTGTGCGTGTGTGAGAGAGTACATTCGAGAGACAGGAGTTTAAAATCGCTTTAGTAGGAGGGTAGATGCCTACAACAGCTGCGGTGGTGAGTACATAATTTTATTCATTTTTCCAAGTATGTGTACACCTTTGCTGCATCCTGCTCTTATCTCTACTCTTTCTTGTTCACCAAGGTACCCACACCACCTCACTTTACCATCTCCACGTTACTGACACTGGTCAAGCAGAGTGGGTAGCGCGGCGGTGGAAAAGTGAGGTGGTGGGGGTAGTCGCGTGGTGGGGAAGGAGTGGGGATAGGAGTAGGATGGAGCAAAGGTGTACACATACTACTGTCCTATGATTATACAAGGCCGACCGGTATATCTAACGAACATACCAAGGAACGCCCCGTATGAGGACAAGCACAGGCAGTAAAAACCTAACGGGCCCCACCCCTTGTAAAATCATATAGACACACGTGCAGTCACCCAATACACGAATGGAATGTAGAGCTCCGCACAGGCAATATCCTTTACACATACAAATAATAAATTAAGATCTAAAGATTACTGGAAATAAATCCGCATATGTAATTATAAATCGCATACAAGCAAAACGCGAGAACCCAAGTAGAAAAATTTAGTGTTAAGCTCCGTATATGCGATATCTCATCGTCATACGAATAATAGCGTCATAACCCGAAATACCGGAAATAAATCCACTTATGTAATTATAAATCGCGTATGAGCAAAACGCGAGAACCCAAGTAGATAAATTGAGTGTTAAACTCCGTATGTGCGATATTTCATCGTCATACGAATAATAGCGTCATAACCCGAAATCCCGGAAATAAATCTGCATATGTAATTATAAATCGCGTATGAGCTAAACGCGAGAACCCAAGTACAAAAATTGAGTGCTAAGCTCTGTATGTGCGATATCTCATCGCCATACGAACAATCGAGCCAAAAACCCCAGATACCGGAAACGATTCCGCATATGTAATTTTAAGATAAATCTCAAACGCGATAAAACCCGATAGATAAATTGAGTGTCAAGCTCCGTATGCACGAGATCTCATCGTCATACGAATAATCGAGTCGAAACCTGAAAATACTGGAATTCATTCCACATCCATAATTGTAAAAGAGAATAGCATAACAACAGGACGCGATTGAAGGTTAGAGTCCATACGAACGATACTAGATCGTCGCACTAGACCACAACATTCCATTCCGGCCTCCTCACAAATACTACAAAACAATCAGTGCCTTAAGCACAAACAAATTCAAGAATTATACAACAAATACAAAAGACCAATGATGAAAGGGTAATGAATCGCACGTCCACCACGGACACATGCAAATCAATCAAACCCAAGCTGAGGTCTCTCAACAAAAACAAAATTAAAATAATATTAATCACACACTCTTATAAAACAATAGACACAACTCCCTCCATCCAGCCCAGAGCACGAACTTGTTTCGAGTCATCGATCCTCTCCCGGTGGTATAAAATCAAAACTCTCGCTCGAAACAATTAAATAAACTACGCGATTGCGCTGCGAGCCCCTAGTAGACGTGCATAAAACCACGCACGAAAAGGATTAAGTAAAGTGCATCAGGAATAAGAAATCGCGAAACGTTTCAATATACATCTGGCGTCTCTTTAATACCTGTCCTAGCTGAATATGAAAATGTGTGTGACATGGTGGGGGGGGTACTTCCGAATAATATCAAGACAGAAAATACAAGGCTTTGAATCTATTCATAGTAATTCCAAATCGTTCTGTACACGTTTGTATATACGTGTATATATTATTATTTTACACAACAATATAAACAAATCCGCATATAATATCGTTCTGTACACGTTTGTATATACGTGTTTTGATTATTATTTTACAAAATTATATAAATAAATCCGCATATATTAATCGTTTTTACACACATACGTATATACAAACTACAACAATATTCATGAAGAATAAAAATAATTTACAAAACTGTATAAATAAACGTATGCATTAGAACACATTCACTGCATTTATCAGGGGTACAAATTGAAAATGCGGGTTTGATAACAGATGGCGTTACTAACGCTATACGCATCAGGCAGTACTGTGACTATGTTCATGTCAAAGCTACGTCTTATAGCTTTAATTTTCAGTATGTGTCAATTTGTCGCAGTGTCAAATTCATAGTTTTTTTGAGCTCTCAATATGTCGAGTTTCGTGCCAACAAAACAGCATTTGCGGGAAGTTTTAATTTACTTCTTTAATTTGAAGAAAAGTGCTGCTGAAGCACATCGATTGGTCTCCGAGGCTTATCCGAGTCATGTTCCATCGGTTTCAACGTGCGAGAGATGGTTTGTGCGGTTTAGAAGTGGTGATTTTGACGTTGAGGACAAAGAGCGGCCGGGCCAAGTGAAAAAGTTTGAGAATGCTGAATTGGAGGCAATACTCAATGAAGACTCGTGTCAAACTCAACAAGAGCTCGCAGATTCATTGGGAGTGACACAACAAGCCATTTCCCATCGTATAAAAGCCCTCGGAATGATCCAAAAGCAAGGACATCGGGTGCCGTATGAGCTGAAGCCGAGAGACGTCGAGCGCCGTTTTTTTGCATGCGAACTGCTGCTCGAACGGCAAAAACGGAAGGGTTTTTTGCATCGCATTGTCACTGGTGATGAAAAGTGGATCCATTACGATAACCCGAAGCGCAAAAAATCATATGGTTACCCCGGCCATGCATCATCATCGACGGCCAAACCAAATATTCACGGCGCCAAGCTCATGCTCTGTATTTGGTGGGACCAGCTGGGTGTGGTGTATTATGAGCTATTGAAATCGAACGAAACCATCACAGGAGCACTATACCGAACTCAATTGATGCGTTTGAGCCGCGCACTCAAAGAAAAACGGCCACAATACGAGCAAAGACACGACAAAGTAATTTTGCAACATGACAACGCTCGGCCACATGTTGCAGCGCCGGTCAAAACATACCTACAAACGCTGAAATGGGAAGTCTTACCCCACCCGCCGTATAGCCCAGATATTGCTCCTTCCGATTACCACCTTTTCCGATCGATGACACATGGCCTAGCTGACCAGCGCTTCCATTCTTACGAAGAAGCCCAAAAATGGGTCGATGACTGGATAGCAGCCAAGCCGGCCGAATTTTTTCGCGACGGTATCCGTAAATTGCCAGAAAGATGGGAAAAAGTTGTGGCTAGCGATGGACAATACTTTGAATAATTCATTTGTTACCATTTTTTCAGAATAAACGTTCAAAAATAGAAAAAAATCCCGCATTTTCAATTTGTACTCCTGATATAATAACATTACACACATATATATACACAGTAACAAGTACAAAAATACTTGTGCAAAATTATTTACAAACTAAATACATAAGCGACCACACACGCACACACGTACACACGCACACACGTACACACGCACACACGTACACACGCACACACGTACACACGCACACACGTACACACGCACACACGTACACACGTACACACGCACACGCGCACACGCGCGCGCGTGCGCGCGTGCGTTATTTACATATTTACAAAGTTTATATTCCATAGTTGTTTCTACCCATCATCAGTATCGCTATCTTTAAATCCAAACGGTAGTGATAATCTGTGTGTAATATGGCGACGTTTATGGCATACGACACGACAAGTCTTGTACATTGTACGGGTGATGACGTTGTGGAGTAGTGTTCTTTGAATTGATTTGAATTTTAAATTAAGCGATGTATTACTAAACCATGGCATTTCTGATTTTATAAGTTGACTTATTGAGTTAAAATTAATGGCTTGTGAGTTTTTATAATTCAAATTTATCCCCTTCACTTTGCGAACAGTGTCCACCACTGTTTTGGGATCCGCGGTAGTCGTAGCCGTATAACTATAAAATTTCGGGTCTCCGGAGACGAACGAGTTGATATAAGCGTTCGGAGCCACCGATATCAACTCGTTAGTCATGTCACCGAGGGCTCCCAAGCATCATCACCAGTACTCACGTAAATAACGGAGTCCGTGTCGTAGTACAAAGCCCGTCTGTCGAATAGCTCGAGGTAGCTATAAAGTTTCAGACGGGCCAAGGCCGTTGTAAATGCAGCGATAACCACACTAGTTAAAGGGCTAGGGACAATAGCCTCTTCGCGAGATACCCAGTTCAAATATAACGAATCATCGTTAACCGGTAGCGGGCGTTGCATTTCTTTCTCATTGTCGTACAAATACAACAATAGCTTCTCACGAGTTTGAATTATTTCCGTGCGCGTCAGGTTATCCCGCTGACCGTACTTACCCCAGAACGAATTTAAGCAAAGCTTAGCAGCTGAGCATAAGCCCTGATTACGCGTAATGTTGCTAGCGTTCAGCCGGATACCTTCCACGCGCTCATAATAATTTTTATATTCCTCGCGAGACGCTTCGTCGATACAGTGCTCGGGCCAACCGCTTGCCTCCTGTTTAATATTGAAAAATGTATTTACGTAAGCGGCAACCAGTCCACCCTCGCGTGTGTCAGGATTGTACATTGTTGTTTTGTACGACCAAATCATCGAAATTTAAAAGATTTTATAGCCTATATCTATTGCCTTCCGCACCTCATCCGACACCCAGGTACTGGTGAAAGCCCTGTCATCAGTGTTCTCATGAATGCACGAGTCTTGAACCATAAACTCTGTACACTTACGGCACAGAGCAAATAGCAGTCTCTAGTGTATTCGAACAGGTAGCACGGGGTGAAAGAGGTTCTTTGCTCGCTGTATCCACAAAATTTCGTATATTCGAGACCGTGAACGTTTGACGCTGGTATCCACGAGTTAAATTTTGCCGGATATCCCACCCAACTCATAAAAATTTGTTTTTTCGCACCGCATCCTTTTGTCCGTAAAACTTGATCAATCTTGAATTCTTTATTCTTCTCCATACTCTTCTCATGAATACTCGTCAATTCTTCAGGGTAAAAGAAACCATCGATGGTCTCGTCGTCGAGATCGCACAACACATACACATACAAACTCTGGCGATGTAAAACTTTTTTGATACGGAAATTTCTTCACTCCAATTTTTCTCGTAACCTTTTTCCAAGGTGTCTTCAGTTCTACTGGTTCGAACGTAATCTCCGGGTTTGTATTCATACGTTGTGAAACGTCTTTTTTCACATCCCTTTACGGCACTAATTGTCATATTGTGCACCGCTGTATCGGCATTATATAGCGTTACGGCAACCGGTTGCATTTTAATGCTCGAGTGTATAGCATGATTGTACACATAAACCATTTGTTGTAGTATATCGATGTAACGATGAGTGTTACGATGTGTGAAGTAACGTCACATCCGCTCATTGAGAGTGCGATTAAAACGCTCGACAATCGAGGCTTTTACATCCCGATTACGAGCAACGCGAAATTGTATGTTTTCATTTTCGAGAAATTTTTGGAGTTGACCACCGAGGAATTCTTTTCCACGGTCGGTTTGTAGTAAAACAGGTGTACGACCATCGTTACGCTCGAGAATACGTTTAAATGCCTTTGATAACCTCGCGCACAGTTTTGTCCTGCAAGGGTTCGACCCATGCGTATTTGCTGAGAACGTCAATTACCATAAGCAGGTAGGAGACGTCGTCGTTATAGCTTCTCAATGAACGTAGATCCACGAGATCGGACTCCCAGACATCGTCAATATTTGTAACATTGTAATACAGTCGTGGAAAGACACGGTGCACGGGTCTATGAATGGTATAACTATCCTGTTGAGTCAGCCAGTCATACACGGAGTCTGCTTTATTCTTGCTTCTGATTAAACGCCGCGCACCAGCGTATCCAGCTGGATGCGAAGGATCATAGTACACTTTTTCGAAAGTCATCTTTCACCGCTCGTTGTACAACTTGTTCTAAATCTTTATACACTTTTCTAACACTTTTGTTACTTTTGTTTTCTGACGTTTTGAAGAAATAATCCCCAGGGTGTATAGCGTTGCCGTCGTCGTAGTCGTCGTCATAAGTTATATTGTATGTCATGGTCATTATTCCGATTTGTCGAGTAAATTATATCTCTGTGAGAACAAGAGAGAGCAAATAATTTCTACTACCGAAAATAAAGTTATGTGTATGAAAGTTTTTGTCACAACGTAATCGTTGAAGTTTTTTGATAACTATTACTGCTGGATAATCAGCTGGCGCACGGCGATCGATATTCGCCGTGCGTCGACCTGTTGCTGTGCTCAAGCACACGTCGTTCGGTTGAGCCGAAGATAGCCGAGGCAGGGCTTCGCGAAGCCGAGGATGTGCCTCGTTGGCACGCCGCGTCGAGCGAGAGGATGTCTCTCTCGCTTGACTTCGGTTTTGCTCACCGGCTATCTCGCTCAACTGACTTCAGCGCTCAACGTTAATTTCATATTCCGCAGCCATATTGAAAATTCAGTTACTTTTGCGACGACATCGAGGAACAGCGCAACATTATCTTCGACTTTTCTCGTTGGCTTTTCGCTCAGGACACTCTCATCACTCTCAACAGGACTCAAAACTCAGGTAAGAGAACACCGTTACAATTTAACGTAATTCAATGACGGTGAGGAGTGAACTACACATCGGTACATCCTCATAAAGGTCTCACACTGTGGCGTGCTCTGCAGCGCGGGCTGCACCACGTTTTCACTCAATTATTAGCATGCTCGATTAATATAATTGTATGTGTTTTACCAATTCACTGCACTTTCCCCCAATTAAACTTGCTGGGAGAGTGTTGTGAATTCAGTCTAATCATTTGTGCATCCTCAAGCTCACACTTCAGTGCTCTGCAGCGTAGACAGCATCACAGCCTGTCATAATAGAATTCCAAGTAATTGTCAGAATTGCATGTGCTAGCACACACTCTCTCTAAATTCTATTTCACCATCACATTGAGTATTTGCTGACAGGCAGTAAATTTGTCTACGCACTCATACATCTCACTGCGTACACCGCTCTCAGTACTCACAGCACACAATTAATATAATTGTGTGCTGGTTCTCAGCTCATGCACTCAAATGCAGCTCAGACAATCAAATTCATTTTTATTATTCTTGGAAGTTTGGTGCACTTATTTCAATTATTTAATATATTTCTAAATTTAACTTATTTTGGTTTCTTTGAGTCACATAAAAATAACTGGTTTAAAAATGTATTATCACATTGTGTGTGCGGAAAGAAATAAACCACTTTCTCTGTTTTCCATCTATGCGTCTGGTTTTATTTCACCCTGTCGTGAGTGAAGACTCATTATTTCCAATATATTTCAGATCTGTCAAATAACACCACAGGCGGATTCTCAAACAATTACGTACTTCGAAATATAACGTAGTTAGCCTTACATTTTCAATGTTAAAAAATCTTTGTGAATACACGTTGGAGTTTTTAAGCTTTGCTAATTCTATGAGAGATTAGTTTTTTTCTAAAAATGATATCATGCATATCTATATTTAGCATTTTTGTATGAATTAGGTGTAGTATTTTTAAAAATCTTGGTTGATTTTTTCTATTAAAAATTTCTAAGTTGTAAAGTACAGTAGAATTAAAATTTTTCTGGACTAGACCTTCCTAACGAGAGCAGAGAAGAAATTCCAGTTGTTCTTGAAGACGTCGTTCCTTTTCGTTAGTTCTCTTACTGTTGAATCTTCACGTGGATCTAGTCTATATTAACGGCCTGTGAGGAAAGAACGGAGGTATAGAGAATAAGACACACAACCTATCGATAAATTATAACACGTTTGTTCTTTAATGATCATTAGATGATACAGCGATACTCTCTGCTCGCATGACGGAAGACAACTGTCTAAATTGGCCGCCACTTTCAGCACCTCGCACGATCCCGAACGCAGTCGGAGATACCCGAAGATAAAACGCGTTGTACGGTGGCTCTCTCTTCTTTGTCGTACGCGAAAAACCAAGTGCCTCAATACTACCGCCGTTTGAGCGTACATTTTAAACTGAGGTTATGTTTATTATTTCGCATAACTTCCTGAATCGATCACGTGGGAGCGCTTTAGTAAGAATATCGGCACGCTGTAATTCGGACGGAATATACATAACACTTATTTCGTTATATTCCGATTTCTCGCGAATATAGTGGTACCTAATATCTATATGCTTTGTACGCCTGTGGTATACAGGATTTTTCACGAGGCGTATTGCGCTTTGGTTGTCCACATATAGGACTAGCTTGTGATCACACGAGTATCCTAAATCACAGATTAATTTTCTTAGCCATATGGCCTCTTTTGTCGCTGTCGTAGCCGCTACATATTCGGACTTTGTTGTGCTTAGCACGACTAATTTTTGCCTCTGTGAGGACCACGATAATGGCCCGTTTGACATACGAGTACAGAATATGTACCCTGTTGTTGACCTTCGTGTTTCAATGTCGTTCGCATAATCTACGTCTGAAAACCCCGTTAAATTTTTATCACTACCTGTAAATATGCAAAAATTCGCTTGACCGCACGCCAGTGCTCTGAACTGTGTTTGTTTAGAAACTTGCTCATACTATTGACCGCGTAGGCTATGTCTGGACGAGACACAGCTACGAGGAAAACAAGGGAACCGATTGCCTCTCGGTAAGGCACAGTGTTTAGTGTCTCACCGTTTTCTTCGATTGGATACAAAATTACTTGTGGGTCGGCCGGTACGCTTACGGGTTTTGCATCTCGCATGCCAAATTTACCTAAAATTTTGTCAACATACGCTCGTTGATGAATCGCAAGGGTTTTATTGACTCTATCTCGCTCGATCTGCATACTGACAATGGAACTTGAGTAACCGATTTTTACTTTAAAAGCTTCGCGCAGTTGTCTCGCTATGTGATTCAATGTTGACTCTGACTTTGCCGCAACAAGACCGTCGTCTACAAATAGGGCTAGGTACACGGTTTCGCCGTTTACTTGTCCTACAAAAATACACTGATCCGCTTCGCTACACTTGAGATCGAACTGGCTTAGGAAACTCAGGAATTTCTTATTCCAGCACCGAGGAGCTTGCTTAAGCCCATACAGTGACTTGTTCAATTTGTCACCACTTTTCTCACTTCACTTTCTTCGATGTTCAGCCCGTCGGGGATCTCCATGAAGATATCTTCCTCTAGTTCTACATAGAGGAAGGCCATCTGGACGTCAAATTGTAGCAGCTCGAGATCCTTCTCGGTTGCTGCTGCCAAAAGTACTCGAAGTGAGTCGTATCGCACGACTGGTGCAAATGTCTCCGTAAAGTCGACCCCGCGCTACTGCTGGAATCCACGAGCACACAGCCTGGCCTTGAATCGTTGAGTCTTCTTGTTTGGATCTTTTTTTATTTTAAAAACCTACTTGGAATCGATTGTTTTCGTTTCTGGTGTTTTTGGCACGATTGTCCAGGTTTTGTTTGTATCGTGCGCTAGCAACTCTTCGTCGATAGCATGCGCCCACTGCGCGGCGTCAATGCTTCGTGTTGCCTCTCCAACCGTTGTAGGTGTCTCGTATTCAGCAATATCAGCCTTGAATTGATATCTCGCAGGTGGACGAAGCGAGTTTCGATCTCGCAGTACCCGTTCTTGATTCACGAGCGGTCTTTGAGACGGTTGTTGCTGTTCTTGCTCGTCTCGAGCTTCACGACCTCCATTATCGACCTCTCTTACCTCTTCATTTTAAGGGTTCTCTTGCTCGTCCGGATCATCGCGTTCCGCGACTTCTTCCTGTTGGTTTGACCGAAATATTATCGTGTCGTCATCCGCGTCTCTTTCTTCGCAGAACTTTACTTCCCCGATTCGCTCGTGAAAGGTTCCGTCGTGTGTAACTTTCACTTGCTTTGTTGTCGGATCATAAACTCGGTAGTTCGTAGACTCATTCTCATACCCGACAAGAATCATTTTTTGACCCCGCAGATCAAATTTCTTTGTGAATTGTTTGGGTGTATGAACAAACGCGACTGAACCGAAGATTCGCAAGTGACCTATTCTCGGCTTCTTGCCAACCCATTGTTCGCACGGTGCGGCTGTACCGCCTGATGACACTGTATGATTCAACACATGTACTGCGGTATTAACAGCCTCGGCCCACAGACTTAGCGGAAGATTCTTTGCGTGTATCATTGTCCGAGCGCTCTCGACAATGGTTCGATTGTCTCTCTCCGCCTTGCGGTTTTGTTGGGGAGAGTACGGTGCAGTGTTCTCCTTCTTGATACCATGATTTTTCAGATATTCGTCCATTTTCTGGTTTTAGAACTCTTTGCCATTGTCTGATCGTAGAATTGTCATGGAGCGGCCGAACTTGTTCGAAACTAACCTCTAGAAAATGTTGAACGTCGAAAACATCGGATTTGTGTCGCAAGAAGTACACATGTCTGAATCCAATGGCGTCGTCTTTGAACGTGAGGAAGAACCTTGAGCCTCCTGGCGATTCAACGGACATTGGGCCGCAAACATCAGTGTGAAAGACTTTTCCGGGTTTTCTCGACACTTTCTCTCGCTGTTTAAATGGCAGCCGATGTGCTTTCCCCAGGTGGCACATCTCGCACACGAAATTCGTCGTGTCTGTCACTGACACCCCGCGAACGAGTCCTTTGTCCACAAGCTCACGTATCGCGCGTTTATCAACGTGGCCGAGTCTCTCGTGCCATAGACGTAGGTTATGCGCGGCTGTATATGCTTCTTCCGCGCGAGATTTCGCGACACGAAGGAACATCCGGTAGATGTCGTTGTTTTGCCTCACGCTCGACGCGACTACCTCTTTACCACGCATTATATTCACGTGGTTTTTTTTTAAATGTTACCTCGAAACCTTTTTTTCGTACAGGCACCGACAGAGAATAGATTTCTTTTCAGCCCGGGAACGTAGAGAAGGTTTTCGATCCGAGCATCACACCACGACCCATTCACAAGTCTTTGCGCGAGTACGACCCCCTCACCGGAGATGTTACACTCTTCGCCATCACCAATCGCCACTGTTCCACCATTCGAGATTAGTCGATAATCTGTGAACCAGTCCCGTCGATATATCATTTGCCTTGAAGCACCACTGTCTGTAAGCCAGATTTCTTTTTGATCGACTATAGGCAACACTCGCGACTGTCCTGCGAACGCACTTGTCTCACACTACGCCCTTTTCATTTCCTCACCGACGAACGCACAATCGTTTGATCGTTCGGTACCACCATTGTTCCTGCTTTTCTTTGTCGGACACTCATATGTATAACGCCCCTTTGCGAGACACTTGCAATACTCTACATTTTGTTTATTGTAGTTGTTTTCTTGAATTTTTGTTTTTTGTTTTTTATCTTCTTGTTCTCGTCCTTCACGGCCGAGAACGCACTTGCCCCGTCCTCGTTTTGTCTCAACCTCGCTTCTTCAAGAATAAGTCTCTCTTCGAGATTTTCCAGAGTCTGACGCGCTGTATCAACACTATCCCATGCGGTTTGAAGCGTGCTGAACTTTGACGATAGGCTGCCCAGTATCTTGGCCATCACGGTTAGATTTGACACTCACAGTCAGATACGCAGTCTTGCGTGATCTGGGCCCATAACCTGTTAAATCTTCACGTGGATCTAGTCGATATTAACGGCCTGTGAGGAAAGAACGGAGGTATAGAGAATAAGACACACAACCTAGCGATAAAGTATAACACGTTTGTTCTTTAATGATAATTAGATGATACAGCAATACAATCTGCTAGCGTGACGGAAGACGACTGTCTAAATTGGCCACCGCTTTCAGCACCTCGCACGATCCCGAACGCAGTCGGAGATACCCGAAGATAAAGCGCGTCGTACGGTGGCTCTCTCTTCTTTGTCGTACGCGAAAAACCAACTGCCTCGATACTTACAAATTTTGAAATTGTTGTGGATGCGTAGATCCAAATCTTCTATATAGACTTCTAAAGAAATCCTTGTTTATTTGTATGCCAGTGTAGATAATCGTTTGTAAACGCAGTGACCGTTTTCGTTGTAAATTTACATCTCATACATACATACTCATACTGTTTGAGAATCCGTCCAGATGTGTTGGATGGAATTTGAGAAGATATTGAAAAAATATAAGTATTCACTCGACGCAGGGAAAAATAAAACCAGACAGAAAGATGGTCTATAGAGAAAGTGGTTTTTATTCTACCATCCACTCTTTCACTACAAAATATCTAAAATAGAAAAAGAATAATAAAGATATAAATTAAAATACAAAGAATTGAAGTTAAATTTTGATTTGAGTGAAACATTTGAGCAGCACATAATTACATTAATTGTGTACTGCATTTATGAGTTACTTGAGTAGCACACAATTATATTAATTATGTGCTGTGATTATTGAGAGCAGTGTACGTGCTGCAGCCAGTGCTGCGGAGCACGCCACGCAATGAGATATGTGAGTGCGCAGATTGATTTTACTAATTCCAGGAACTTCTCAATAAGCTAGAAAATTTGAATGCACAGAGAGTCAGTGCTGGCACATGCAACTCTGGTACTTGAGTGCTGGAATTCTACTAGAACGGACTGTGAAGCAGTCAACGCTGCACTGCACTACAAAATGAGAGTATGAGGATGCGCAAATGAGTAGAAATATTCACAGTATTTTCCCAGCAGGTTTACTGGGGGAAAATATAGTGAATAGAGAGCACATGCGCAATTATATTAATCGAGCAGGCAAAATGTAATCATGAAAACCGTGGTACAGCCAGTGCTGCAGAGCACGCCAAAGTGTGAGACTTTATGTTCATGTACCGACTTATTTTCTACTCCTCACCGACATTGAATTGCACTGAATTGTGACGGTGTACTCTTACCGTGTATTTGAGTCCTGTTAGGCTTGAAATTGCTGAGAAAATCCAGTGAGTTGGTGAAAAATCCGAGAGTGTACCGAGGATGTGTGCGCTGTCCAGGCGGTCTTTCACAGAAGTGTCAAAAATAGCAATATGGCTGCGTAATACGAAAGCGTCGTTGAGCGCTGGAGTCAAATGAGGGAGATAGCCGGTGAGCGAAGCCGAAGTCAAGCGAGAGAGATGACCTCTCGCTTAACGCGGCATGCCTGCGAGGCACAGCCTCGGCTCCTCGAGGCCCTTCCTCGGCTATCTCTAACCCAACCGAGCGCGGCGTGTTACACAGCAGCAACAGGTCGACGCACGGCGAATATCGATCGCCGTGCTCCAGCTGATTTTCCAACATATACATACTCATCTAATTAGATGAGTATTTTACGGCGTTGCGACGGTCCGGAAAAAAGTCAAATAAACCTCAAAGTTAATTCAATTCGAATTCAAAGTCAACTGATCGCAGCACTAACAATACAACAAATAATTATTCCATTATCCATCTTAAGACTAATTTGAACAGACTCGGAACTTACAACTCTAACAAAAGTCTTACAAAATGCTGGTTGATCAATCTATCCAGTATTTTCTATCGGACGAACTTAAATTTTGTAATACTTACTCACAAAGAAAGCCAAAGGTGCCATTCATAAAGTTATTTCTGAATTTGAATCACAGTCAGATTTGATTCAGAAAGATAAGTTAAGTAATGCGAGACGCTTACTAACTATTATTTGAAATAAATTACATTGCACTAACACAAAATAGACACTAGTAAAGTCATACTTGATACTAAGATATCTTTATCTTTACACCGTGATATAAAAATCACCAGAGATGACAAAGTTAATAGCACCATTATTCTAAAGTCTATTGATTACATACAAAATACCCTTGCACTCTTAAATGATGCAAATTATTTACAAGTTTATGGTAACTGATACAACAAAAATTATACAAATTAGTTACTAGACGTCGAGATATCTGAAATCGAGCAAAATTCATTAATGAAACTAACTATTATTACTTAAGACCTGATAATACAAATTTAGCTAGAATATGCACTTTAGCAAAAATATACAAACTGAACATCCCAACGAGGCCAATAGCTTAGTCTATCAATTGTCCCACACATAACATCAATTGATTTTATTCATAAAATATTGACGAAGCGTATTAAGAGTCGATTCGTAATGTTAATGACAGTTCTTCTCTGAAATCATTGGTTACGCAAATCATTTTACCTGCTTAATACATTCTAGTTTCATTAAATGTGACCTATCTTTGAACAAATGTATCTTTACTATTAGTTTTAAACCGTCTTAAAAAGAAGGTATTTGTGTAGATAGGGCAGTGTTATCGTCGAAATAAAAAAGAAACTGAGACAATTATGTCTTTTACTTATTTCACTTTGATAATAAAATTTATAAACAAATTTCTGGGCTTCCTATGGGCTGTAACGAATCGGCCCTGATCCCCTACTCCTTGGCGGTCAAGTGTATCAAAATATATTGTAATGAGAGTAATGGATTTTGCGTGATTAAGAGAGAAAGTTAGTCGCTGCCGAGCAGCCGAGCGTACCGCCTGCTCCAATATTTCGTAATCATAGTCGCACATACTCTAAATAAAAATCGTCAACTACTAATGTTTCATTTTCAATGTCTATCAAAATTATATATATATATATCTATATCACTTGCTGGTGTGCATCCTGGAAAACGTATGCTACAATTACATCGAAGAAAACATCATCGATTCAGTGGTTGAAGGACCATCTCTATACTAAACTGTCGTATTCAAATTTATTTGAATTCTTTCCTGGAATCAGTACCAATTCCACCTTGTAAAAGAATTGCATCGGCGCTGGGTCCTCTCAAATTCAACATAACACCTTAATGCCCCGAGAATTCAACCATCATCATTTCAAGGACTCGAGTATGGGCATAGCCCGAAGGAAGCGAGCGGTTGGCCCACAGCAACAGCGAAGTAATCGCTGGAGACTTCCCCGCCCCGCCCCAGCACAATTGAGCTACGGTGCTCACATACACAACGTACAGGAATTAAGAAGATAAGTTTCGACGCTATATTATATTACATGTATACTTATTGCTGTAAATAGTTTTCGTGTACTACGAGTACAAGGTTTTGTGGAATTCGATCGATTATATTTGTTGCTATTTCAATGTCTGATTTATAATATTGATTGAATATCGTTTGAAGTTAAACTCAACCGATAATATTGTTTCTTTATTAATGAATGATGTGTAATATTGATTGAATATTGTTTGAAGTTGAATTCAACCGATAATACTGTTGCTCTTCTAATTAATGATATGTAATAATGATTGAACGTTGTTTTGAAGTTGAATCGATCGATAATATTATTGCTCTACTAATTAATGATATGTAATATTGATTGAATATTGTTTGAAGTTGAATTCAACCGATAATACTGTTGCTCTTCTAATTAATGATATGTAATAATGATTGAACATTGTTTTGAAGTTGAATCGATCGATAATATTATTGCTCTACTAATTAATGATATGTAATATTGATTGAATATTGATTGAAGTGGAAGTCAACCGAGAATATTGTTGATATATTAACGAATGATGTGTAATATTGATTTAATATTGTGTGAAATTGAATTCGATCGACAATGTGGTTGTTTTACTCATGTATGATTTATAATCTTGATTGGATATTTTGTGAAGCTCAATTCGAGATCGATTAGATTGTTATTTATTATAGTTCAATCATTTAATATATGTTCGCCGGTCCAAATTCGAGATCGATTAGATGGTTATTTATTAGAGTTCAATCATTTAATATATGTTCGCCAGTCCAAGCTTCGACTCTGTCAGTGTTCGGTCTTTCCCTCGCGGTCCCCAGATTAAATAAAAACAAACGAATAATAAGAAACAATCATAAGAGCAAAAGAAAATTTCTTACAGGGCTTTCCATTAGCTCCAATATTATATCACATAGTAGTTATTGTTCGAGCAGGAATGGGTGGCGGGTTAAGAAATAAACTTTTATTTTAATAGCGATATATTTCTTTATTATGCGAAGAGTTAATGGCGCGTTCAGTACTTGACTGTAATAAGCACTGCTGCGAGCATACTCTGTTCTAGTTGAGGCGAGACTCGAGACTGCCTTTGTGGCGTGGTTGCTAGGCAAGCTTGCTTTGTAACCCGAGAGCTGCCGAAGTTGCTCGAGTCGCATTCGACTCTTTCTCAGGTACAGTCGCAATGAGAACATTGTGCCTGTACACTCGATACAAAAAAATGCGCTGAACTCAGCTTTTCTTAACAGTTATGGCTAATAAAAAAGATCGCATACCAGCAGTCAGATGGGTAGATTATGTACCGGCGGTCGAAGAAGTAGATAAGCAGATTGGGCCGGACGGCTGGTAAAAAATCTTGCGCTCTGCTGCCGGTAAAACGTTATCCCTGCCGTCGATAAATTAATTTGGGGCCTACATTCTATAAAGCGATTCGGCCTTACCGACGGTAAAGAAGATTGCATCTAGCCACAGATAAAAAATTATGTTATGTCATCGACAAACAGATATGGATCCTGTGACCTGTAGAACAGACTTGAATCTGATTGCTGACAGTTTGTTGGAAAATCAGCTGGCGCACGACGATCGATAATCGTCGTGCGCCTACCTGTTGCGCTGCTTTGCTACACGGTGTTCGGTTGAGTCGAAGACAGCCGAAGCATGGGCTTCGCGAAGCCGAGGATGTGCCTCACTGGCACGCCGCGTCAAGCGAGAGGCTGTCTCTCGCTTGACTTCGGTTTCGCTCACCGGCTGTCTCGCTCAACTGACTCCAGCGCCCAACGAAATTTTCATACTCGCAGCCATCTTGAGAATTTGGCACTTTTTCGCACGCACCGGCAAGAACAGCACGCATCCAGACTCTCGGACTGTTTCATGGATTTATACATCGGACTCGCTCAACATCTCGCTCATCAGGACTCATTTGCTCAAGGTAAGAGTACATTGACATAATTTGGTAGAAATTCACTGTCAGTGAGGAGAGAAATACGGTGCATCACCACTTTGGCTCACTCGTGGCGTGCGCTGCAGCACATGCAGCATCATGCTCTCCTCACTTGCTTTAGCCGGTATAATTAATATAATTATACCGGTGTGGTCTATTCACTGTGCTTTTCTCCAGAAACTCTGCTGGGAAGGCACAGTGACTATACGCAGTTCATTTGTATAGCCTCAGTGTCTGTTTGCAGTGTGCTAAGCAGTGCTGATTGCGTAGCTGGTCGCACACAAAATCACTGCACTCAGACACGGGTTATTGTACATCCTCTCATTAATTCGCTGCAATCACTTTGCAATACAGTGCTGAGTGGTTGCAGTGAATTACGCACAAAGTTTAACACTCAATGGTATCAGCATGTCGTGCTGCGTAGCTTTCACTACGTTGCGCGCACCGCTGTCTCAAGTTTAAACTCAGCGCACAATTAATACAATTGTGTGCTGCTCATCATATGTCAATTTAGAGCTCAATTATCAATCCTTTTTATGAGTTGTATTTGTTTTTTAAAATCTAATATTTCGGACAATCTTCTAAATTGAATTAATTTGGTGTAAACTTCAATTGTAGCGTCCACGCATTCGTATTTAAATTGTATTTCTACAATAAAAAGGAAGGTGGAATCAACCGCTTCCTCAAAATAACATCTTGGTGTCTGTATTTATTTCATCTTGCCTCGAGTGAGTTCTCACATTGTTTCAATATCTTCACAGGTCAGTCAAGCCATCACCGGACGGATTCTCAACATTTTTGTTGATTCTTAAACACAGTTAGATTTCGGTCTTGCCTTTGATAATCAGACTCGTATCCTATCGTCGATAAACAGATTAGGTCCTTCATATCGACATTTCTTACTTTTCGATGTTTCTACTCTAAATTCAATTCGATTTTTCGAATTTTTGCAACTAATTATTCTTAATAATTGTGGTAAGGAGAAACACGTTTAGATGGCATACAGTTTTCGGAATTAGAGTGATATTGTATGGCGTTGATGACGGTCGGAAAAAGTCAAAGAACTTCCATTACGTTTCGACTCTGATTCTCTTCTGAAATCTCTTCACAAGTTTCACTACAATTGCTGTCATATTGTTGACAAAAATAATAATATATAAATTAACAATAATCATTTATTTGACATCGCAGCGATAACATGCACCATATGTGAAACATAATCATATGACTTTAGATAGTAAGTTCCAACCATATCTTTTATCAGAGATATGATGAGAAATTTGTTTGGAAAACGTTTGTCCAAATTGTGTAGTATATGTGTATTTAAAAAAAAATTATTATAAAATTATTTAAGTGAGAATAATATATTGTAGATAAGTATTTACTAAAATGAAAGAACATCTGCGTAACAGGATATTCCAGTTGAAAAGTTTAGATTTTTAATGCTTCGTGAGATCTGCAAAAGTTAGGTTATGTATGGCAACAGTTATTTTGTGTTTCCTATAACGGTCATGTTGAGTAAAGTAATGTACAGTAGCGGACAAAAGTTTAAGACGATGAATTACAATTTGGTTCATAGATCTGTCATACAAGTACTAACGTTTCCTTCGGCTTGTTGTTTTTTTACAATACATGTGTACGTTTGACCTTCATAATGTAGAAGTCTCGGTCGTCAAATGTAAACAATATAGATTATACAATTTTTTTTTTCTTCCAACCATCTGTAAACAGCGGACATTAGTTTAAGACGATCTGTCGAACAAGATACCCGTAGTCGATCCACGCAATAATTTGATATATTAATACTGTAAATAGTTTGTGGTGTATCATCCAGTGTCTTAAGTTTAATTACGTACGAAAAGAGTATGGGTAAAGCCCGTAATTTGTCATCAACTGAACGAAAACTAATCGTGTCTCTACGGAAGCAAAATGAGACATTTTCTTCAATTGCAACTCAAATGAATCGATCAGAAACTTCTTGTAAGCAAGCGTGGTACAAGTTTGTGAAGACTGGGGACTATTTTGATCGACCAAAAAACGGTAGACCGCGGAAAACCACGCCAACGCTGGATCGTCGGATTCATCGATTAAGCGAGAGAGATCGTTTTCGTTCAGCAGTCGATATCAGAGCTGAAATATCCAGTAATAATAATGCACAAATTAGTGTAAGAACTGTCCGAAGACGATTAGACGTATTCAATTTGAAAGCACGAAAGCCACGGAAGAAACCGATGCTCAGTAAAAAGAATAAAAAATTACGACTGCAATTTGCTAAGGCTCATCGGCATTGGACAAGTGAGGATTGGCAAAATGTGCTATTTTCGGACGAATCCAAATTCAACCGAATTTGTTCTGACGGGATACTGTATGTAAGACGTCGAATTGGCGAAGATTTAAATCCTCGATGTGTTTTACCGACAGTTAAGCATGGAGGTGGAAACGTAATGGTGTGGGCATGTTTTTCTCGCCATGGTCCTAGACCAATACGCCGAATTAATGGAATCATGGACCGTTTTCAATACTTGGATATATTGAAAAATACTATGTTACCGTATGCCTACGGGTGATAATTTTATTTATCAACAAGATAATGACCCAAAGCATATGGCTCGGGTAGTGAAAAGTTTTTTTCAAGATGAAAAAATCACTTTAATACCGTGGCCGTCGCAGTCGCCGGATTTAAATCCAATTGAAAACTTATGGTGTACCATAAAAAGAAGGGTTCAAAGAAATAAACCAAAAAATTTTGACGATTTGTACTCTTTGGTTGAAAAAACGTGGAATGAAACAACTGTGGACGACTGCAAAAAATTAATTGATTCAATGCCTCAAAGATGTGCTGATGTGATAAAAAATAATGGACTGTGGACAAAGTATTGAAGGGAGAAAAATATCTGTATATTTTCTACCAAAAAATATTTTTTTACGTATAGTCTTAAACTTTTGTCCCCGAAGATATCAAACAAATTTATGTTTTCTTTGTTTATTGTATCTAATGTTGTTACGCGCAAAATTGAATTTATGTAATAAATATATGAATTAATGATTAATTAGCTAATACAAAAAAAAATCCACTGAGTCAATTCTTTTCATAAAAAAATCAACGATTACTTTTTTTTTCCTCTCGGTCTTAAACTTTTGTCCGCTACTGTATATGAAAACACGCTAAGTATAATTACCAATAAGTTTATATGTTAAAAGAGAATTCTATCAGGAGTACAAATTGAAAATGCGGGATTTTTTTCTATTTTTGAACGTTTATTCTGAAAAAATGGTAACAAATGAATTATTCAAAGTATTGTCCATCGCTAGCCACAACTTTTTCCCATCTTTCTGGCAATTTACGGATACCGTCGCGAAAAAATTCGGCCGGCTTGGCTGCTATCCAGTCATCGACCCATTTTTGGGCTTCTTCGTAAGAATGGAAGCGCTGGTCAGCTAGGCCATGTGTCATCGATCGGAAAAGGTGGTAATCGGAAGGAGCAATATCTGGGCTATACGGCGGGTGGGGTAAGACTTCCCATTTCAGCGTTTGTAGGTATGTTTTGACCGGCGCTGCAACATGTGGCCGAGCGTTGTCATGTTGCAAAATTACTTTGTCGTGTCTTTGCTCGTATTGTGGCCGTTTTTCTTTGAGTGCGCGGCTCAAACGCATCAATTGAGTTCGGTATAGTGCTCCTGTGATGGTTTCGTTCGATTTCAATAGCTCATAATACACCACACCCAGCTGGTCCCACCAAATACAGAGCATGAGCTTGGCGCCGTGAATATTTGGTTTGGCCGTCGATGATGATGCATGGCCGGGGTAACCATATGATTTTTTGCGCTTCGGGTTATCGTAATGGATCCACTTTTCATCACCAGTGACAATGCGATGCAAAAAACCCTTCCGTTTTTGCCGTTCGAGCAGCAGTTCGCATGCAAAAAAACGGCGCTCGACGTCTCTCGGCTTCAGCTCATACGGCACCCAATGTCCTTGCTTTTGGATCATTCCGAGGGCTTTTATACGATGGGAAATGGCTTGTTGTGTCACTCCCAATGAATCTGCGAGCTCTTGTTGAGTTTGACACGAGTCTTCATTGAGTATTGCCTCCAATTCAGCATTCTCAAACTTTTTCACTTGGCCCGGCCGCTCTTTGTCCTCAACGTCAAAATCACCACTTCTAAACCGCACAAACCATCTCTCGCACGTTGAAACCGATGGAACATGACTCGGATAAGCCTCGGAGACCAATCGATGTGCTTCAGCAGCACTTTTCTTCAAATTAAAGAAGTAAATTAAAACTTCCCGCAAATGCTGTTTTGTTGGCACGAAACTCGACATATTGAGAGCTCAAAAAAACTATGAATTTGACACTGCGACAAATTGACACATACTGAAAATTAAAGCTATAAGACGTAGCTTTGACATGAACATAGTCACAGTACTGCCTGATGCGTATAGCGTTAGTAACGCCATCTGTTATCAAACCCGCATTTTCAATTTGTACCCCTGATAACATTTTATTCACCTTTCACAAAAGGAATCAACCGGAGAAGCCGGTCGTGTGGTATAACAGACAGTAATCGGTGGCAAATGTGTAACAGTAATGATCAATAAATCAATCAACGTATCACGGTGTACTCGTATCTCAGCTGTATATAATTATAGCAATATTTTATGGGCAAGATTTCAAATTCTATTGCACTTATAACCTTGTTAAAATTGTGCTAAATTATTGCCAAAGTAAATTCTATGTCGAAATTAAAAATAAGTATGAACGTATCAATATATACGAGTAACCGATTAACAAAAGTTATTTTTCCGATTTATAATATGGAATTATGAATAATGCTTAACTTATTAATGTCAGTTCTAAAATTTGTGAAATTATTGTCTTCTTTTATGCAAATCATTTCCATGAGAAGAAGTGTACCCAATTAATTTCTCCCGCTTCTTTCTTTTGAAAATGCTAGTGAAAGAAACCAAAACGTTATTCTTATTTTAAGAGAAATAAAACTCTAGATGATTAGTTCTGAAAAGATATTCATTTATTTCTGGGTTCATGAGAACCAATTAATTACTGGTTTATTCCTCTCTTGCGAGAACTTCCATTTGACAGGTAAACGTTTTTACATAACACATAATATACAATTTATCAATTCATAACTGGATCCCGGTCCATAAAACCATACAGCGCAAGGGAAATACTGACTCATACGGCATACTTGAAGCCAAACTATTTCTTATCTTGAATGATTTTGATATCTCACTATTTATACCATAGGCTTGTCGAAGACCAAGACCTTATAAAGGGTCAAGATTTGTTAGAGCGAAAGTATCACATAAAAATACATACATATTCAAGAGTGGTCTATCTTCGACTCGAAAGTATCACATAAAAATACATACATATTCAAGATTGGTCTAGAAACTTGTTCTTCAATTCGACCGTATACAATAAAAATACATACAGGTATTCCATTATTCTGGGTAATGACAGATTGATAGCACCGAAGACATTGCCAAGAGCTCGTCGATGAGACTGGCCAAAACAAAGTTTCCAGTCTATGATTAGACTCTCGCTTCAACCCACGAGTATCGACGCCACGTGAACTGACGAACGGTAAACCAACGCATTTCGTATTTGCACGAACACGACGTAAGTATTTCGCCATCAGTACAACAAGGACGCCTGACAACGTGTAGCCGAACGAGGACCAAAAAAAGTACATTTCTAACAATCAGAAGTGGGATGCTTGTGGAATAAAAGAGAGAAACGCGTGTTACGGTCCCAATGATAATTTCTAAAATGATTACGCCGCCGTAAACGCGATAGAAAACGATAACGAAGCATCGACGCACTACGGGCGCGTGCAAAGTACGTAATAACACACAAAGTGTAAATTACGAAAAGACAAAGTGTAAATGACGAAAAGACAAAGTGTAAATTACGAAAAGACAAAGTGTAAATTACGAGAAGACAAAGTGTAAATTACGAAAAGACAAAGTGTAAATTATGAGAAGACAAAGTGTAAATTACGAAAAGACAAAGTGTAAATTACGAAAAGACAAAGTGTAAATCACGAAAAGACAAAGTTTACATTACGAAAAGACAAAGTATAAAATTACGAAAAGAAAGTGTAAATTACGAAAAGACAAAGTGTAAATCACGAAAAGACAAAGTGTACATTACGAAAAGACAAAGTATTAAATTACGAAAATACAAAGTAAGTGCGGGCTAGAGTGCCACGCGTTACTAGTCAAGGGCAAAAGAGCGCGCAGAAAAAAAAAACAACAACGGCCAAAACGTGCCCGAACGCGCGCGACAAGCACGCGCGAGTTACCAGTGTGTAAGTGAAAGGAGATCGATGCTGGTGCACCAACACAATGGCAAACGCTGACGACTTCAACGAGTTTCAACGAGACCACATGGACACGTACACAACGCCGCCTACGGGAAGCATGAACGGGGACGAGATGGAGATCGACTTCGACGAACAATCTGAGAGGCTAGAGTGCGTCGAAAATAAACGACGCAAAGACCGCGAGCGTCAGAACGAACGCCAAGCGGATAACGCGTTGCATAAAGTTCACAGAATATTGGAATAACTCGATAGATTAGGATTTCGAGTGAGTCTAATTCAAACCAACGAACGGTATGAACGCCGCGACGAACGGTGCGAACCGCGCAACGGACGGTACGAACGGCGCAACGAACGGCGCGACGAATGGTACGAACCGCGCAACGAACGGTACGAACAACGCGCGTACAACAGAACGCGCGAGAACGTCGATGAATGTAACTACGACGAAGAACGTGATCGGCGTGGTAAACGGTGCGCACCGCGCTACGGACGGAACGAGCAACGCGCGTACAACAAATCGCGCGAGAGCGACGAAGAACGTGTTCATTACGAGAAACGCGAGTTTAATGAAAAATTTGACGACGATGAAGAACGAGGATATGAAGAGGAACGCGACCAATGTTACCGTTGGCGTGTCCAGCACGGTAATAATAAAAATCGCGACGCAAGGCGACGAATCCGAAGCTACGCGAGCGACGAGAAGGATGACTGGCAGCACTACGACGACGACTACCGATACGAACAAAGAACCAAGAACGAAGAAAACGGAACGGAACGCAGAACGAATAACGAAGATTTAACGACAAGACGAAAGAAGATCGACGAAAACGATAACGAAGATTTAACGACCAGACGAAAAAAGATCGAAGAAAACGATAACAAAGATTTAACGACAAGACGAAAGAAGATCAAAGAAAACGATAACGAAGATTTAACGACAAGAAGAAAGAAGATCGAAGAAAACGATAACGAAGATGTAACAACAAGAAGAACGAAGAACGAAGAAAACGATATGGCACGAAGAACAAAGAACGACGAGAACGAAATAGAACGAAGAACGAAGAACGAAGAAAACGACGATGATGCAACGAAGGAAAACGAAGAAAACGACGATGATGCAACGAAGGAAAACGAAGAAAACGATGATGATGCAGCGAAGGAAAGTGAAGAAAACGACGATGATGCAACGAAGGAAAACGAAGAAAACGACGATGATGCGACGAAGGAAACGAAGAAAACGGTACGGAACGTAGAACGAAGAACGAAGAGAACGATGCAGAACGCAAACCAAAGTACGAAGAAAACGGTACGGAACGCAGAACGAAGAACGAAGAGAACGATGCAGAACGCAAACCGAAGTACGAAGAAAACGGTACGGAACGTAGAACGAAGAACGAAGAGAACGATGCAGAACGCAAACCGAAGTACGAAGAAAATGGTATGGAACGCAGAACGAAGACCGAAGAGAACGATGCAGAACGCAAATCGAAGTACGAAGAAAATGGTACGGAACGCAGAACGAAGAACGAAGAGAACGATGCAGAACGCAAACCGAAGTACAAAGAAAACGGTACGGAACGCAGAACGAAGAACGAAGAGAACGATGCAGAACGCAAACCGAAGTACGAAGAAAACGGTACGGAACGCAGAACGAAGAACGAAGAGAACGATGCAAAACGCAAACCGAAGTACGAAGAAAACGGTACGGATCGCAGAATGAAGAGCGAAGAAAGTGATTATGAAGAAAACAGAAACAAAGAAGGGAACAAGAACGACAACTGCACGAACCATAAAACCGTTAACGATCAAGGAGACGACTATACAGAAATAAGAAAACAACAACAACTAAAAGATTCACGGAAGCCACGATTCGACAGATGGACGTTTGATCCGGGATAAAGGAGAAGAACCCGCTACGAGAGCGAAAAAAATCCGGTCAGATTTTCAGGAATACCACATGGGTTTTCTCGAGAACGAGAAAACTTAGGATGGCCGAGCTGTTATAAACCGCTTTTCGAGCTTCGACCGGCGTAGGGCACGCCAACTACGCCGCACGGCGTGTGCTGTGCTATGCGCACGCAAAGCGCAGGCGCGAGCCCGCGTACCCTCAGGCAACCACCCAGCAACGGCAGTGTACGCCTGGCTATTGTCGACGACGGACGTTAGTCACGATACCTCACGCAGAACAAAGGCAATGACGGCCTATACGACGCTAAAGCAATGGAAGAGTACGCATGACTATGGTCGACGACGGACGCTAGCCACGAAATCCCACGACAAACAAAGGCAACGACGGCCTGTACGACGCTAACGCGATTAAGTGACGACGCGATACGGGCGATTACGCCACCATATTAATTATTCATTCATTATTAACCAGTTCTTATTATTACTTTCATTACATTTTATATTATTAAATAAACACCCTGTTGATTATTCTTGAGACATCTGTTCACTACATTACCTGAATCTCTCTATAAACCCACAAGTATCGACGCCACGCGGTCTGACGAACGGTCAACGACCGCGTAATCGCGCAAGCACGAGTAAGTATTCTCGCCTTCGGCACAACCAAGACGCCTGACAACGTGCATCCGGTCGAGAACAAAGGAATCACCACCATCTCTAACAAGCCGGTTAGAGAAACTTGTTCTCCATAGCGACATGATAAAAGAAAAATATATACATTTATTCTATTATTCAGAGTATGGACAGATTGATAGCTCCGTATACATTGCCTAGAGCTTGTCGATGAGACTGGCCAAAACAAAGTTTCCAGTCTATGCGTATAGAAAAAATTGTTGTTCGAGTCGTACGCTTCTGTTCAACCGATATCAGGATTGAGCGTTTTTGTCTTCCACTCAAGGTCGTAAGAGCTCAGACGTCGATGTAGAGTATTCCGGCATGGAATTCCATTTTTTAGGGTATGATAAAAATGTGGCTCACCTCGATAGTATAACAGATAGAATTATATACCAGCTTTTGATGACGAAAAAACCTTCTTTCACACGATTCCTACGGTCCTCGTAACCATCGATCTTGCCGGGTCAGGAGACAGGTGGATAGTGACTCTCCAAAATTCCTTTTCAAACTTCCTTCCAGGAGGTTACTTCACCGGCCTCGGTGTAAATCTTCTATAGAATGAGTGGCCCCGTGAGAAAATGAGCAGCCCATCCGTCGCTCTTAGTTGTATCGAATAATCAACTCGAGATTACTTCTTGAGATATAAATACGACTCGACGAACGTTGGTACTGCGGCATGCTCGCCGCTTTGCTTGACGATACTGACTGTCCAACTGCCCCGTTTTCGGGGTTCACATACCAGGGCGCACGACCCCCCCCCCATCCAACGACGTAAAATTCATACCGCATGGGTGACGACTCACTACGTTGAAACTATGCGCGTCGTGAAATATGAAATCCTAGTAGGATACGCTACAGAAGTTTGTTTAAAAAGCACTCAACAGCAATATTCAAGAAATATCAAAAGCATGTTTAGTTGCATTAATTTGACTGCTTAAGGTGGTGCGACCTTGTTACAGATGATTTCTGTATTTCTATACTCTTGAATGCGTGCCTTTTAATCCATTCAATATCAGTTGCAGAACATTTTTTCATGGTAACAAATTAATTAATTTGGATTTTAACAACGAGGGAATTTTATCCTTCGTTGAGGCCCTAATGAAGTTAGTGTTATGTTTGTCATTTGTGACTAGATTAATTTCAAATTATTTGAAAAGCCTTACTGAAGGATAGTATGTATATCATATGTATGAACAATTAATAATCCATCGTGTGTCAATGCAAAAATTTTCTTCTTGAGTGCCGGGAATAGTCGTGATAGTCCGTCCTCTAACATGAATGGTCCATTTCATGAAATGTATAGGATTACAAGTTAGGAGTAACGTGTCATTAATGAATTTCAAGTCTTTACTTCAGAACTGTGAATGTGAAAGTTTTAATGTCTACGAGCATGTATATAATGCCTATTTTTTATGACTGGAGAAAAAGTTAAAAAATCTACCAGACCAGTTTATGACATCAATCTGGGACAATGATCTCATTTTTCCTAATTAATAACGAATCCATGAATGGTATTTTATTATCTTTTTCTTTCTTTTATTATCTTTCTCTTTCTCAACAGTAAATTGGAGTTTGGGATGCTGAGTATTGAAAATTGTTGAAGTTCATCGAATTTGATTCGAGAGAGCAAAGAGGTAATCACGTGGTCTACGTGCCCTGTGAATAAAACTGGAGTGTAATAAAGTTCTGACAAGCAACATTCATTTCAAGCGGCCATAACTACTATATGATATAATATTGGAGCTAATGGAAAGCCCATAGGAAGCCCAGAAATTTGTTTGTAAATTTTATTATCAAAGTGAATTAAGTAAAAGACATAATTATCTCAGTTTCTTTTTTAATTCGACGATAACACTGCCCTTTCCACACAAATACCTTCTTTTTAAGATGGTTTAAATCTAATAGTATAGATACATTTGTACAAAGATAGGTTACATCTAATGAAACTAAAATGTATTGTTATGCCGGTGCCGGATAATTGGATTATTCGGGATTTGGTATAATATTAAAAAGTTATTATTTTTGGAATCGTTTGTCGATAAGGAGATGGATCTCGAGTTATCAATGAAAACGCGAATTTATATAAATGGAAGTATTTATTATAGACAACGGTAACTTTCCGTTGTCTATTTAAAAGTCAATAAAGGAATGTACAATAATTCGTAGTTTCGAGCATTTGACGAGGAACCAACCGTTCTCTGTTGAATCTAATTTAATTCTGATTTTAGTAAAGCAGTATTAGTATTAATCGTAGATCGCTTCGCGAGTCGCCTCATGCTGCGTCGGCGTCTACCTTGCATCCTGTCTTGTATGACAGCTATCTTTCAGAATTCCATCTCTAGCTGTGTCCGCTAAGGAATATTTCTGAGAATACGCGAAGAGGAATATTCCGCGCCACAACAGTATTAAGCAGGTAAAATGATTTGCGTAACCAATGATTTCAGAGAAGAAGTGTCATTAACATTACGAATCGACTCTTAATACGCTTCGTCAATATTTTATGAATACAATCAATTGATTCTGTGTGTGGGACAATTGATAGACTAAGCTATTGGCTTCGTTGCGATGCTCAGTTTGTATATTTTTGCTAAAGTGCATATTCTAGCTAAATTTGTATTATCAGGTCTTAAGTAATAATAGTTAGTTTCATTAATGAATTTTGCTCGATTTCAGATATCTCGACGTCTAGTAACTGATTTGTACAATTTTTGTTGTATCAGTTACTATAAACTTGTAAATAATTTGCATCATTTAAGAGTGCAAGGGTATTTTGTATGTAATCAATAGACTTTAGAACAATAGTGCTATTCATGTTGTCATCTCTGGTGATTTTTATATCACGGTGTAAAGATAAAGATATCTTAGTATCAAGTATGACTTTACTAGTGTCTATTTTGTATTAGTGCAATGTAATTTATTTCAAATATTAGTTAGTAAGCGTCTTGCATTACTTAACTTATCTTTCTGAATCAAATCTGACTGTGATTCAAATTCAGAAATAACTTTATGAATGGCACCTTTGGCTTTCTTTGTGAGTAAGTATTACAAAATTTAGGTTCGTCCGATAGAAAATACTGGATAGATTGATCAACCAGCATTTTGTAAGCCTTTTGTTAGAGTTGTAAGATCCAAGTCTGTTCAAAATAGTCTTAAGATGGATGATGGAATAATTATTTGTTGTATTGTTGGTGCTGCGATCAGTTGAGTTTGAATTCGAATTGAATTAACTTTGAGGTTTATTTGACTTTTCTCCGGATCGTCGCAACGCCGTAAAATACTCATCTAATTAGATGAGTATGAGTATGTATGTATGAGATGTAAATTTACAACGATAACGGTCACTGCGTTTACAAAGGATTATCTACACTGGCATACAAATAAACATGGATTTCTTTAGTAGTCTATATAGAAGATTTGGATCTACGCATCTACAACAATTTCAAAATTTGTAAGAGAACTATCTTCTTTAGAAAAAAAACTAATCTATCATAAAATTAGCAAAGCTTAAAAACTCCAACGTGTATTCACAAAGATTTTTTAACATTAAAAAAGTAAGGCTAACTACGTTATATTTCCAAGTACGTAATAGTTATCAAAAAACTTCAACGATTACGTTGTGACAAAAACTTTCATACGCATAACTTTATTTTCGGTAGTAGAAATTATTTGCTCTCTCTTGTTCTCACAGAGATATAATTTACTCGACAAATCGGAATAATGACCATGACATACAATATAACTTATGACGATGACTACGACGACGGCAACGCTATACACCCTGGGGAATATTTCTTCAAAACGTCGGAAAACAAAAGCAGGATAGTTATACCATTCATAGACCCGTGCACCGTGTCTTTCCACGACTGTATTACAATGTTACAAATATTGACGATGTCTGGGAGGTCGATCTCGTGGATCTACGTTAATTGAGAAGCTATAACGATGACGTCTCCTACCTGCTTATGGTAATTGACGTTCTCAGCAAATACGCATGGGTCGAACCCTTGCAGGACAAAACTGTGCGCAATGTTATCAAAGGCATTTAAACGTATTCTCGAGCGTAACGATGGTCGTACACCTGTTTCACTACAAACCGACCGTGGAAAAGAATTCCTCGGTGGTCAACTCCAAAAATTTCTCAAAAATGAAAACATACAATTTCGCGTTGCTCGTAATCCGGATGTAAAAGCCTCGATTGTCGAACGTTTTAATCGCACTCTCAATGAGCGGATGTGACGTTACTTCACACATCGTAACACTCATCGTTACATCGATATATTACAACAAAAGGTTTATGTGTACAATCATGCTATACACTCGAGCATTAAAATGGAGCCGGTTGCCGTAACGCTATATAATGCCGATACAGCGGTGCGCAATATGACAATTAGTGCCGTAAAGCGATGTGAAAAGAAACGTTTCACAACGTATAAATACAAACCCGGAGATTACGTTCGAACCAGTAGAACTAAAGACACCTTGGAAAAAGGTTACGAGAAAAATTGGAGTGAAGAAATTTCCGTATCAAAAAAGTTTTACATAGGCAGGGTTTGTATGTGTATGTGTTGTGTGATCTCGAAGACGAAACTATCGATGGTTTCTTTTACCCCGAAGAATTGACGAGTGTTCATGAAAAGCGTGTGGAGAAGAATAAATAATTCAAGATTGATAAAGTTTTACGGACGAAAAGGACACGGTGCAAAAAACAAATTTTCGTGAGTTAGGATGGGATATCCGGCAAAATTTAACTCGTGAATACCAGCGTCAAACGTTCACGATCTCGAATATACGAAATTTTGTGGATACAACGAGCAAAGAACCTCTTTCACCCCGTGCTACCTGTTCGAATACACTAGAGACTGCTATTTGCTCTGTGCCGTAAGTATACAGAGTTTATGGTTCAAGACTCGTGCATTTATGAGAACACTGATGACAGGGCTTTCACCGGTACCTGGGTGTCGGATGAGGTGCGGAAGGCAATAGATATAGGCTATAAAATCTTTTAAATTTCGATGATTTGGTCGTACAAAACAACAATGTACAATCCTGATACACGCGAGGGTGGACTTGCCTGATACAGGCAAGCGGTTGGCCCGAGCACTGTATCGACGAAGCGTCTCGCGAGGAATATATAAATTATTATGAGCGCGTGGAAGGTATCCGGCCGAACGCTAGCAACATTACGCGTAATCAGGGCTTACGCTCAGTTGCTAAGCTTTGCTTAAATTCGTTCTGGGGTAAGTACGGTCAGCGGGATAACCTGACGCGCACGGAAATAATTCGAACTCGTGAGAAGCTATTGTTGTATTTGTACGACAATGAGAAAGAAATGCAACGCCCGCTACCGGTTAACGATGATTTGTTATATTTGAACTGGGTATCTCACGATGAGGCTATTGTCCCTAGCCCTTTAACTAGTGTGGGTATCGCTGCATTTACAGCGGCCTTGGCCCGTCTGAAACTTTATAGCTACCTCGAGCTATTCGACAGACGGGTTTTGTACTACGACACGGACTCCGTTATTTACGTGAGTACTGGTGATGATGCTTGGGAGCCCTCGGTGACATGACTAACGAGTTGATATCGGTGGCTCCGAACGCTTATATCAACTCGTTCGTCTCCGGAGACCCGAAATTTTATAGTTATACGGCTACGACTACCGCGGATCCCAAAACAGTGGTGGACACTGTTCGCAAAGTGAAGGGGATAAATTTGAATTATAAAAACTCACAAGCCATTAATTTTAACTCAATAAGTCAACTTATAAAATCAGAAATGCCATGGTTTAGTAATACATCGCTTAATTTAAAATTCAAATCAATTCAAAGAACACTACTCCACAACGTCATCACCCGTACAATGTACAAAACTTAGCGTGTCGTATGCCGTAAACGTCGCCATATTACACACAGATTATCACTACCGTTTGGATTTAAAGATAGATAGCGATAGAAGATAGCTATGCTGATGATGGGTAGAAACAACTATGTAATATAAACTTTGTAAATATGTAAATAGCGCACGCGCGCGCGTGTGTGCGTGTGTGTTCGCTTATGTATATAATTTGTAAATAATTTTGCACAAGTATTTTTGTACTTGTTAATTTGTATATATATGTGTGCAATATAAATATAAATGCAGTGAGTGTGCGTTAATGCGTACGTTTATGTATACAGTTTTGTAAATTATTTTTATTCTTTATGAATATTGTTGTAGTTTATATATATGTATGTGTGTAAAAACGATTAATATATGCGGATTTATTTATATAATTTTTTAAAATAATAATAAAAACACGTATATACAAACGTGTACAGAACGATTTGGAATTACTATGAATAGATTCGAAGCCTTGTATTTTCTGTCTTGATATTATTCGAAAGTACTCCCCCCCCCACCATGTCACACACATTTTCTTATTCAGCTAGGACAGGTATCAAAGAGACGCCAGATGTATATATAATCATAACAGCTGCGGAAAGGTTAGTTAAAAAAGAAGTTGCCAGGTGAAAGCATCTTTGCTTCTCTGTCCAACCATAATGAATTGCCTGTATACTTGTGATCGACTGCTGCAAGGATCCCTGGACTCTCATCAAAGCGGAGCACTCTTACATTACAACGAATCGGGTATGAAAATACGTATTCACAGTTCACCACCATTTCGCCGTAACTGCAATTTCTTATACGAAATAGTCAAAATAAAACAGTTTTTATGGAGCTGAAGAATAACAAACGTTTTCACTCACCATGAATATTATGAACAGTCAAAAAGTTTTCATAAATAAATTTATATCCGCTAAAAACATATTTTTTTTTAGACGACGGGCATGTTTAACCGTGGATGGATACACAACATTATTTACCGTAAGACCCAATCTACTTATCTTCCATAAGGGCCAAGTTTGCTCTAGCGATGATCGGCTACATCACGACGGTTGACAACCGATCTACTTTACCGATCCCCGATACTTTTTCTACTTAAAGAGCTGCCAACATTCGATGTAATTTTACCGACTGTCGGTAACACGATTACCAATAGTAGAGGTGGGGACTGCTGGGGATTAATCAAGGATGAGGGTAGGGGTGGTGAGGGTTGTGGGGGACCAATCAGGAACGAGGGTGGGGTGGTGGGGGTGGACACTTCCCCTTTACACCCAAGGACCCACCAATGAGAAAGCAGCATAAGTGGGGAGGGGCGAGGCTAGTCTAGACACGCCTTGGCGCCAGGGGGCCACGCCCCTGTCTGTGTTTCTCTAAAGGGCCTTTTCTACTGTAACGTGGCAGAATATTTACGCTGCGTCCTTCTCGCTCAGCGGCTACCTATATGATCACACAGGGTTGTAGGAGGTGATTTTCAGGCTCTATTTATTCTTTATTTTTATTTTTTTTTCTTGTTTTATTTTTTTTTTATATATATAATGCGATTGACACGACCGAGGGATGGAGAGGAAGTACTAGGAAGAGGAGGAGGAATGTAACAACTGGAAACTTCGGACCGATATTCTATGTCTCTTATTTCTTGGTCGGGATATGCCATTTTCCCGACGACGCACCAAATAATACGCGCCTTCCATCCGTAGCGGCCACCGACTCACGGGAATCTATGTCTCCGGGAATCATCTGCTGGGCTACCTGACGTTGGGATCGTCTGTCGCTAATTAATACATCGTCCAGCTGAAGCGCTACTCGCGGTCATCGGGCGACACCGGTTCCCCCAATTAACCGAGTTTAGCGGGTTTAGTGGGGATTATAGTTTACAAGCACGCGTGCCGGCAGGACCTCAGGGCTTTTTTCCCGGGGACCGTTGAGCGAACCAGACGTAACATACATTCCATCTGTATCCCGCTCTATTTTTCGACCTCCTGCGAATTATTATCTCAGCGAGGAAAAGAGGGTGGTTCTCCGAGCCAACATCCGAACATACTACTGTACCATCAGCTTTCGTAACCCAAGAAAAACCAGGGAGAATAATTCAACATCTTTCGAAGTTTCCCGGATTTCGCGGAACGTCACGGCAGCGTCGTCTCGGTAAGCTCTCTTCCTGTCTACGGTCTTTCGCTAAGATTTTATTAGTTTATCATTTAACTGGTTTATTCTAAATTTACTCGAGTTTAGTCACCCCTGCGGCTCTGGTACACTGCGTGCAGAGGGTTAATTTGTATTGGGAATCGCGGCGTTTAATAAATGTAATCTTGAGATCGTTTAACCGGTAGAAGCCGGGGAAAAGTCATTGCGTTAATTAATTGTTTTTTTTTGCTAATAGTTAAATCATGCGCGAGTTAGGCCGTTATCCCGAAGTGTGTTGGTTTATGTGGGATTAGAACGGGATAGACCACGTCACGAATTTTAACCAGATTATAGACTTTGGATTAGGGTGGGTTAATTTTAGTTTCCTTTCGTTTCGATTTAGAAGGTCGTGCGCGCGTTAGTACGTCGTCCCGTTGTGAATTTGATGTGAAAGGGACTCGCACGTTATAGACCGCGTCGCGTATCATTCAAATTAATCGGAGTTTCTCTGTCTTGTTTATTTATTTATTTATTTATTTATTTATTTATTTATTTATTTATTTATTTTATTTATTATTTATTATTTTTGTTATTATTTAATTATTAGTCGTCATTTATTCATTATTTTATATTTTATAAACTGCGGAAGATCCCTGAGTTTCGGTCTTTTACCGGATACATAAATCTCAAGATTGAAATATCGAGCCGTTGGTAGCTTCGCGTACGTGACCTCCCGACGTCCCGTTGTTATGGTTTTTTTGGATGTATGTGGGATTAGCTCGGGATAGGCCGTATAGCGGAATGTGAACAGAGACTACCGAGCGTTGAAAATTTATCGATGAATATTGTGCGAAATTCGAAGTGAGCGAGACAGGCTATACAACATCTAGCGGGTATGAGAGTGAGAGAGAGAGAGAACGGGATAACTGCTACCGCCGAATTAAAGATAAAAATTAAGATATCTAACTAGATTTGGAAAATTGTTGAAAAGGAGAAACTAATTTTACGGGACGTTTTATTTGAATTCTAAATTGATGTTTATTGGAAATTAATATCTGTTCGCTAGAAATAAAGAAGTTCGTAAGTCCCGTACCTGCTGTTGTTGTTTAAATTATTTACTGTTATTATTTTATTTATTTATTTATTTACTATCAGGAGTACAAATTGAAAATGCGGGATTTTTTTCTATTTTTGAACGTTTATTCTGAAAAAATGGTAACAAATGAATTATTCAAAGTATTGTCCATCGCTAGCCACAACTTTTTCCCATCTTTCTGGCAATTTACGGATACCGTCGCGAAAAAATTCGGCCGGCTTGGCTGCTATCCAGTCATCGACCCATTTTTGGGCTTCTTCGTAAGAATGGAAGCGCTGGTCAGCTAGGCCATGTGTCATCGATCGGAAAAGGTGGTAATCGGAAGGAGCAATATCTGGGCTATACGGCGGGTGGGGTAAGACTTCCCATTTCAGCGTTTGTAGGTATGTTTTGACCGGCGCTGCAACATGTGGCCGAGCTTTGTCATGTTGCAAAATTACTTTGTCGTGTCTTTGCTCGTATTGTGGCCGTTTTTCTTTGAGTGCGCGGCTCAAACGCATCAATTGAGTTCGGTATAGTGCTCCTGTGATGGTTTCGTTCGATTTCAATAGCTCATAATACACCACACCCAGCTGGTCCCACCAAATACAGAGCATGAGCTTGGCGCCGTGAATATTTGGTTTGGCCGTCGATGATGATGCATGGCCGGGGTAACCATATGATTTTTTGCGCTTCGGGTTATCGTAATGGATCCACTTTTCATCACCAGTGACAATGCGATGCAAAAAACCCTTCCGTTTTTGCCGTTCGAGCAGCAGTTCGCATGCAAAAAAACGGCGCTCGACGTCTCTCGGCTTCAGCTCATACGGCACCCAATGTCCTTGCTTTTGGATCATTCCGAGGGCTTTTATACGATGGGAAATGGCTTGTTGTGTCACTCCCAATGAATCTGCGAGCTCTTGTTGAGTTTGACACGAGTCTTCATTGAGTATTGCCTCCAATTCAGCATTCTCAAACTTTTTCACTTGGCCCGGCCGCTCTTTGTCCTCAACGTCAAAATCACCACTTCTAAACCGCACAAACCATCTCTCGCACGTTGAAACCGATGGAACATGACTCGGATAAGCCTCGGAGACCAATCGATGTGCTTCAGCAGCACTTTTCTTTAAATTAAAGAAGTAAATTAAAACTTCCCGCAAATGCTGTTTTGTTGGCACGAAACTCGACATATTGAGAGCTCAAAAAAACTATGAATTTGACACTGCGACAAATTGACACATACTGAAAATTAAAGCTATAAGACGTAGCTTTGACATGAACATAGTCACAGTACTGCCTGATGCGTATAGCGTTAGTAACGCCATCTGTTATCAAACCCGCATTTTCAATTTGTACCCCTGATATTTATTTAGCTGACTTCATTCATGGTTCTCGTTTGGTGTATTCATTGACCATATTTTATTATTTGATTTCGTTCATTAATTCTAATGACTCATTTTAATTGATTGATTTTATTCGTATTTTATTTTTGACTAATTAGTGACTTGACAGTCCAAACCACCCACTCTGCCTCGAGCAGCTGTAGCTGGCCTGGGTTGAGGCTGGTCATCCAACTCGGTATTTTTTCCTTCCGGCGCGAAAGCGCCTGGCGCCCATCTCGAAAGAGAAAATAAAAAGGAAGGAAAAAATAACTTGGACCAGTCATAGGTAACGTGGTGCGTTGAGGCACAAATTTACGTTACAAATTTGGCGCCCAACGTGGGGCCTGACTGTCAAGTCTTTTATTTAATTCAAATTTTTTGTTTCAATAAAAATTTTATATTTTTCCCTCTTTTTCTATTTTAATACTTTTTATTGTTGAGAGATATTTGTTTTTGTTGTACTTAATTTTCAGTAACAATTCCAAATTAAAAAAAAAAAAAATCACCAGTTTTTTTAAATATTTCGTTACTTATTTATTCTTCAATTCTTTCTTTTTATTATTGACTATCGCAACCATAGCAGGTTTTTTTTTACATTTATTTCGACATTTCTCCCGCATTAATAATTAATTTTTTTTGTTTAAAATTTGCATCCAAAATTATCTGAAATAATCAAGCGGGATAGTATAGCTAACGTTACAGAATTCGGCAGTACAGTTATCCCGCTACGCACTGTAGCAAGCCTTCGTGAGGCACACAGTAGACCAAGCTCGCTCGCATTGTCTAGTGCCGCGCTCGAGGCCGGCCGTGTTTACGTTTTTTTATTGTGTGTCGCCGAGTGAGTAGCAGTCTTCGATGTTGGAAACTGGTACTCCCGGCTAAGGTAATATTATTTCTCGCTTATTATAATACTCTGGAATATTAATTTAAATTATATAGAGTTGAGCGAATTTGCGGGTCCCGAGTCTATGTCTGTGTTAGCTAGAGAGAAGGAATAATTCCGTAATATAGTAGGTCTTGGATACAGTTATTCATTGAATGATCTTTATAACTATTACCTTTATTAGTTAATCATTTTTATTATTATTATTACCTTTTATATATATTTTTTTATTCCATTTTTTTTATTCTTTCCTTCTTTCCTCATTCGATTTATTGTTAACATGGATTTATTATTATTTTTATCTTTCAATATTATTATTATTATTATTTTTGAACAAATCGTAGACCGGGCCTAGTCTCGCTACGTGAATATAATTTTTTTAAATTTATCCTTTTCTCTGGTTAGCCTTATATTACCATCCCGAAGGAACTCGCCGCTCCTTGTTATTGCTCTTCTGTTATTTTTGTTCGTTAATCTCGTTTGTTTTGTTTTGTTTTAAAATTATTATAGTTACCCAGCAGTCATTTGTTTATTTATTTATTCATTTGTTTTATTTTGTTTTCATTTATTATTTACTTCTGTTTTCCTTGTTTATTATATTTTCTATAGTTTCCATTATTGTGCTATTAGTTTATTTGTTTTTTTCGGTCTTATCTATTTATTTTTGTTCTATCATTTTTTTTATTGGTTTTTAATAATTTTATTAAAAAATTTTTTTTTCCTCTCTAATTTACATTCTGTTTTGTTGACTTTTTGTGTTTTCTTTGAAGCTATACTGTGGCAGGATATTCGTTTATTTAATTACTTTATTTATTTTGGGTTTTTATTATTTCGTTGGTCTAATTGTTAATTTATTTGTTGTTATTTTCGCTTTTGTTTTGTAACGGTATTTTCACGTTAACATTAAATTTTATTCTTCTGAGGGGAAGAATTCGGGCTCGAACACGACGATAATTAGTTTTAGACTTCTATAGGAGGTATAAGTAAGGTTTATTCAATAAGTTGCATAGAATTTTGTGTTGTGAGGCTTTTTGGCGCCTTTAACCTTACAATTTATCAGTGGCGTTTAATTTCTCGGATGGTTCCACACTCTTCTTTACCCGTGAGGTTATCAGATTCTCGACTTCTGCGCTGAGCGATGGATATCTCAACTAGGCAGTATCGAGCTCAGCCGTCTTGATCTTTTTCCCGCCTGGCTGCTGACGTGCTGTCTGCTGGGCTCGCGTCGTTGTTGCTGGCGCGTCGGTCAGCCGGTATGGACGCCGGGTCTGTGTCCGCGTACGCGTCGTTTTATTTAATCATCAGAAAACGTTGTTTTCCGCGTTGTTCCGCGTTCGGCTGTTTGTTCGTTGTGTTCGTGCCGGTTCCGTGTGTTCCGAGCGTGTTTCTCCGTGGTAATCGTGGTCCTGGTTCGCGAGTGATCTTTTCTAGGTGTGGAATAATGACAGCTACTGGATTATGATTCCCCAGTGATTATTAATTTATTTATTATTTAGTCGATGGATTCCTCCAGAAATCTTTGGCGTTGGACCTGGATGTTCCGGTTCCTCTTCGCTCTTGGTGAGTTGGTCTTTTAATTTATCTTTCTCTTCTCCTTTCTATCTATTGAGTGGTGTCGTTCTCATGCGACGCGCTTGACACAACTACTGAAATTGTTTCTCGCCTAATTATTTTCCTAATTATCTTAAAATTCTAAATCGAGTTTCTATGAGTCGGGCTCACAAGTGCCCTCCTAAACCTAATTCTTAATTAATTTTCTGAGCTTTATTTCCAAATTTTGCTCCAAGTGTCTCTCTTCTCTTGAAGCGGGGACCTATCGCAGATCTCAGACCTACTGTAGTATGTCTTTAAGTTATAATTTCTCTAACTGTTATTTGTTATTCTCTTTTCTTTCTCCTTGTTGTTTCACTGTTTCCTTTCTATAGGCTTTTCATTTGGAAACTTCTTGGTGCCAACACCGAGTCTTTACCACTTATCGATGCGCTGCGTTAATAATACTTCTTAGAATCTAACTGGACTTATTGCTAATTATTCTACCCAAACCGTCTTAGCCTATTTTCTTAATTCTCCTACAATAAACCTTAATTATTTATTTCAATGCCACCAATTTCCTCTTCTTAATTTGGCTTTTGGGATATTTCTTGTTTTATTCAACCGGTCCGATACTGTCCGCTCTTAATCTTTATATGATTCTTTTCACTCACTTGTGTTGTGTTTTTCTATTTATTAATGTTCTTAATAAATTCGTCGATTAACTCACAACCTTGTCTGTTAACTTCTCAGATTTAATCTGAATCTTTTAGATTTATAAAAGAAACTTTGATATCGGTGCACAAGCGAGTTCTTGCTTGGTTGGTGGTTTGAACTGATAAGAGAGAGCTTCTCTGTTTGAAGCTGCCTTTTATACTTTTCTCTTCTTTCCCACTGTATGTTAATGAGTATGAGTACATTATATCCGGCTCGAAGGACCAAAAAATGTATGAATATTGAATATGAGTATATTATAAATATTTGATAATGCTCCAACAAAATTATTAAGACCTCTACGATAGACACTAACTGATGCGGCAAAGCACTATGAGAGAAATTGACAAGTGCGCAAAGTCAGCGCCTAGTCAGACTGAGTAAAACATAATAAATAACAATGAATATAGTGCTCTGCACAGTGAACCTGTATCACTTGAGTATTACTACGCTGTTGGTGGATAGCGGGTTGATGCATTCGCACGTAGCATGTCGAGTGACAGATGCGAATATTAAGGTTAAGGATCCTGGTGATAAGTATAACTAATTAAATGAACTCAGTAATTTAACAATAATAAATTCAACGTTTATTGAAAGTATGTAACATTGGCTGCATGAAAAAATACCTGTTGATTGTGTTTAATATATTACTGTGATTGGTCTGGCCTGCGTGTTGATGTACTGTTGGTGATTGGGTCTCAGGCCTCTGAGTTGCCTTGGTGATTCCGTGTGGTTGATCCTGGTGATAAGGTCTGATTGTAGAGCTCGAATGGTGCCACACGGCAGTCTATGAGAGTCCGGACGCCGATGATCGGTGCTGAGCAGAATGGCGTCTGTGCAGCCAACGCGCGAACCACGCCGTTGACGTGTATGTGATTGGCTCTGTGGTTCTGATGATCTGCTATGAGTTTCACTAACACTGAGTTTAAACACGGGTGATTTGACCAAGAATGTATTACACTACAGAAATGAATCCGCACTAGAGTGATTAGAACAAGAGAATATCTCCGTGAGCTTTACGCGGGAACGTGTACAGCGAGCGACTCGAGTGAGAACAATGGCCACATCCGTCGACCACGCGGCAGAGTATCAAGAAGACGGACGTGCGTCACAGCTTGCTTGTGATTTGCTGTCAGCGATGGAAGGCGAGACTTATGAGTGGTCTTGCCGATGGGGCCACGCTAACAGCGTTGGCCGCTTGAGTGAGCTTCGATCGAGGATGTGAGCAGATGGACAATATGCATGAGTGCGCGGTCGATAAATCGATATAGCATACCTGCGAGCTATACCATATGACGCGAGGCGTCAGATGATTGTGACTGTAGCGTGTGCATGAGTTGAGTGTGTACTTGGTAAGCGTGAAAACTGAACACCCACTCTTTTATTTTAACTCTTCTCTTCTATTGTTTCATGTAATTTCTTTTGTTTCAGCTCGCCCCGCCATCCTGCCCCTACATCCCCTCACTGCCAGAGCGAGGCCAGCCGGTCGCTGACCCGCTATTTTTCGGCAGCGAAGGAATGTGACAGGCTTCATCCTGTTTCGAGGGGTCTACTGTATTCTGCTGAGACTATTATCTTTTTTCACGTATCGTCTAAATGATTTATGAATATTTATTTATGATTAAATTTATTTATGATTCTTATATAATAAATGATTCTTTTTGTATAAATTTGTGTTTTTTAATTTTATTTTGTTTCCTTTTTATGTCTTGGAGGATTGTGACTACGTCACAGTTTATTTACTGATTATTTATTATTTTGACACTTTGATTTATTTATTTATTTTGATTACGTTGTGACTTTATGATTGTGTGTTACTCCTGTCTTGGACTCTTCGTTCTTTGGTTTTTCATATTATTTGTGTTTTTCCGGTTTTCCGCCGGCATAGGAGTTACAATTTGTGAGCGAACCACGATCTTTCAGCTCGTATCCGGGGAAGAGGGAAATAACCGGTTAAATTTTTTCCTAGTGGCCTTTCCGGATTGGTTCAAAAGTTTTTCTTTCATCTATTTATTTAATTAATGAATTTTCCTCATTTAAGTTATTTAGTTTCTTTAATTAATTTATTTATTTAACTTATTTATTTATTTATTTATTTATTTTTTTAACCTTTTTATTAATTTATCTATTCAATTGATTTATTTATTTTTCTTCTCTTTCCTCGCGGGTTAAAAATGGTTTTATCCAGGACTCCCGGGGAAATAGCCTCACTTACGGAGGATGAGGTTAAAGCCGAATTAGATTCCCGAGGGTTGCCGACGGGAGGTACTTCCGCTGCTATGCGGGAAAAGTTGTATTTGTCGGGGATACTAGCGAATCCCAACGATTCCACCACCGGGTTAGTCACGGTACAGGAAGAAGACAACCCCCCTGCACCAAATGATGCCATCCCGTTGGCACCCGTGGAGAATGATCAGACAATGATTACGAATTCCTTCCACCATTCGTCTCCGGTCAGAACGAATCGTCCACATTCCCGTCATTCGACGTCGGCCATCACCGCGTGCGACATTTTGAGAAAGTGGAACGTTTCGTTTTCTGGTAAACCAGACGAGGAGGTGGATGAATTTCTCGCACGCGGGATCTGATGAATTGCCTACCCTTGTTCGTCAAGGGGATAGCATATCATTGGGTTAAGTTAGAACGTTCCCGATGGTCTTCATGGGAACAATGCAAGGAGGCCTTTCAACAGCGTTTTGGGGATCCGGATTTTCAATTCTCGCTGCGTGAGCAAATCCGAACGCGAACGCAGGGAGCAGAGGAACGGGTGGCGGATTTTTTCACCTGTATGTGGAATCTATTCGTTAGAGTGGTTCCACCGTTCACAACGGAGGAACAGGTGAAGATCACCTTTCGGAACCTGCTGCCTAGACTCCAGGTAGCTATAACCCTTACCGACACCATGGACCTAAAGGGTTTGGAAAGAACGGCCATCCGAGTGGAGTGTAGCTACTCTGCCGCCAACGCATATCATGCACCACCAGCTCCGGAGAGATCAATGTTCCCGGAGTTCGCGTATCATCCACCTGAGAGATCAAGGAACCGCGTCACCTTTGGAATGGTAGATCAAGCCCGATACCAACTGGCGAGAACCTGGCTTCCCGGGAGTTTATCAACCCTTTTGAGGGAGGGCATTCGAGGAATTTTATTTCCACCCCGCCTCACCGGACCAACTTTGTGCCTCAGCCAAGGGGAGGCTCGGCAGGGAGTTACCGTGACCAGTATGTACCGGTGTCGTCCCGACCAGCTATACGACCGGAGATGGCTACAATACCAAGAGTAACCGCAACCAGCACTAACCCATTCCTGCAGGAACCTGCGGTACCGAGGGAAAATCAGGGGACGGCGACAGGCGTTCAACCTTCCGACAGGCCGGTCATCTGTCACAACTGCGGGATCGCAGGTCACTTTGCAAAGGGATGTGCGGTACGGAAAACGGTCCGCTCTTACCGATGTGGCAATGAGGGTGAGACTACCCGAACAGCCCACAACTGCACGGGAAACGGATATGGGAACCGCCGTTCAGGGGAGAGACGACTTCTTCGATTCAGAGAAATTCCCCAGTAACAATCCTGGAATATCTATGTAGTCCGGTCGGAGACAACAGCCAGGCCCGACAGGTCCTAGTTATTTTCCTCGAGGTTTTCGGGTGACCACTGCCCGCGTTGGTGGACTGCGGGGCAACTAGCTCCTACATCAGCACGGAGGGACTGTTGGAGATGGCCAGGCTGGGATATTCTCGACGGCCAACACCCGAACACCATAGCACTATCGCCAATGGACAGCAGATTACGTGCACGGAGGAAGTGGAGTTCAGTGCAACGTTGAAGGGTCGTTGGAGTAGGCTCACTGCAAGAGTCTATCCCGACCTCCCGGTCCCGTTGTTATTGTGCCTCGACTCTCTTTTCCTACTCGGGATTGGAGTAGATCTTAGGAGGCGCAAATGGTTTTTCAGCGGGGAAACCACAGAATTCGACTTTGAGCCGGTAGAGGTAATAGAAGACGATAACACAATGATGCCAATTACGGACCTGACGGAGGCCGAAACCGTTCGCTTGGAGGAATTCCTGTCCATACAGTCCTGAAATTGAAATCGGGCCCGGAGTCACTAACTTGGTAGTCCACCATATTGATGTTGGTAATGCCAGGCCTATCAAGCAACGATGGTATCCATTCACCCCGGTTATGAGGGAGGCTATGGACCAAGAGATCGATCGTATGCTGGAGGCGGATGTAATCGAGCCCTCAACCAGCGAGTGGAGCACTCCCATCGTGATGGCAGCAAAACCAAACGGCACCTTCCGGTTTTGTTTGGATTTCCGTAAAGTGAACGAAGTCTCCAAAAAGACGCTTACCCCATGTCGTACATGAGCCATATCTTGGATTGCTTGAGGTCGGCCAAATACATTTCTACACTGGACCTGAGTCAAGCCTTCCATCAGATCCCGCTAGATCTGGAGTCTCGAGAAATCACGGCATTTACAGTTCCCCATAGGGGACTATTCCAGTTCAAAAGGATGCCGTAGGGATTGACCACCGCTCCCGCTACATATCAGAGATTGTTGGACCGGGTTATTAGTCCCGATATGCAACCCCATGCGTTTGCCTATCTGAACGATATTGTCATTGCCACCGACACTTTCGAGGAACACCTGGAGTGGCTGAGACGGGTTTTCGAGAAGATCATGGCGGCAGGGTTGCTGATCAACCCTGAGAAGTGTGAATTTTGTCGAAAGGAGTTGAAGTACTTGGGCTTCCTGATTAACCGCGAAGAGATGTTGGTGGATCCGGATAAAACATCAGCTATCCTTGAGATCCCAGTCCCGAGGACAGTTTAACAAGTCCGACAATTCCTTGGAGCTACTTCATAGTACCGACGATTTATTCCCGAGTACGCGAAGGTAGCAGAACCTATTACCAAGCTTACCAGAAAGCGACAGGAATAGTTCTGGGGCCAGGAGCAACAGAGAGCTTTTGACCACCTTAAGAAAGCGTTAACTGAGGCGCCAGTATTAGCACGTCCTGACTACACCAAAAAGTTTACGCTCCAGACTGATACAAGCCTGACTGGGTTTGGAGCTGTGCTCACTCAAGAACCAGATGGGGCAGAACACCTTATTGCCTACGCAAGTCGTAGCTTAACCAGTGCGGAGCGTAACTACGACGTTCGGGAGCTGGAGTGCCTGGCGATCCTATGGTCAGTCGAAAAATTTAAACCTTATCTGAATGGGTATCGTTTCACAGTCATCACCGATCACGCGAGTTTGAAGTGGTGACTGTCCCAGAAGGAACCCAAGGGGAGAGTAGCCCGATGGACATGGAAGCTGATGAATTCAGACTTCGATGTGTTACATCGGAAGGGCTCACAAAATCAACTGCCCGATGCTCTGTCCCGAATGTTTGAATCTACTCCTCCTGGGAACGATACCGAAGAAGATGACTGGCCTAACGTGGCAGGGTTACCACCGCAAGCCTCGGTTAACATGTTGCTCACCCTGCCTCCGGGAGAGGGAGATCTCTGGTATGAGGCACGAGTCAAGGACGTACGAGAGAATCCAGCACGCTATCACGACTGGAAATTCAGGGATGAGAAATTGTTTCTGCGACGGAGAATGTCCCGTCTAGACTCTCCCGACACCGTCTGGAAGCTCGTGGTTCCGCGGCACCACAGATCAGCTATTCTCTATGAGAACCACGATGTCCCGCAAGCGGGCCATCTGGGGATTGACAAGACCTTTGTTGCAGATTAATTAATCAATCCTTTTTGTACGCGGTCATATGTTTCTTAAGAGTGATAAATCTAAGCGACAAATGATTTGACCGAATTTTTTGATGGAAAATTTCTGGCAGTTCGCAACCCGGTTGATGTTGCTAGAGCCGCGGTGGCGTAATTGGTAACGTACCAGGCTAGAATTCTGGAGTTCCCGGGTCGAACCCGGGCTGTGGCAATATTTTTGGTTAATGTTGCTAGAGCCGCGGTGGCGTAATTGGTAACGTACCAGGCTAGAATTCTGGAGTTCCCGGTTCGAACCCGGGCTGTGGCAATATTTTTTCACGATTTCTTTAGAAGTTAAAAAATCGTCAGGTCTGGTTGCCTCACTAATTCTTAATGAATGAGTGAGGCAATCAGAGTTGACAAAAATAATTAATGATTCGATTGTTAGAGATCTTTCTGAGATCGATAACACAGGGATCTAAGGTGGCGCTGACTCTAACCGGGTTGCGAACTGCCAGAAATTTTCCATCAAAAAATTTGGTCAAATCATTTGTCGCTTAGATTTATCATTGATTGACAAGACCTTCAAGAGGATAGTAAGTTCGTATTATTGGCCTGGCTTGTATCGAGACGTCACTGGATACGTACGACGCTGTGACACCTGTCAGCGTACGAAGTCCCGACAAGGGCCACCGATGCGGCTAATGGGCCGTCGGGTTATCGAAGAACCTCGGACCGTAGTGGCCGCAGATATTATGGGACCCTTTTCACCCAGTCGGTCCGGATTTGCCTATATTCTGGTAATCCAGGACTTGTTTACCAAATGGGTGGAATGTTGTCCGTTAAGAAAGGCCACTGGAAAGAAGATCAGGGAAGCCTTAGAGGAACTGGTGTTCTCCCGGTGGGGAGTACCGGAGGAGCTCCTGACGGACAATGGAGACGGAGTTTGTTAACGTCAACCTGCGACAGGTGGTGGCCGAGTATGGTATTTTCCATACTACCACCCCTCCATACCATCCTCAGGCCAACCCCGTGGAACGGGTGGACAGGATTCTCAAGACCACGATAGTGGCATTCCTGGAAAATGATCACAGGCAGTGGGACCTGCATTTGGCCGAGTTTCGATTCGCATATAATACCGCCTACCACTCCTCTATTGACACTAGTCCCGCGTTCTTGAATTTCGGCCGAATGCCGCGTCCTCACCAGTTCTATCGGAGGATCCCGGGGGAAAAGGAGGTGAGAGCAGCCGACCCCCATAGTTGGTCGGCCCGGATGAATAATTTACAACCCCTCAGGAACAAGGTGCAACATGATCTTGAGGAGGCCTACCGGAGGCAGTCCCTTCAGTATAACAAACATCGGAATCCCGCCACCTTCAAGGTGGGGGATAAAGTGCTGCGCCGTCAGCGGGTATTGTTCTCAGCTTCGCAAAACGTGGCAGCCAAACTGGCTCCCAAATTTCAGGGGCCGTATCATATTAGTCGGGTTCTGTCACCAAGGGTTTACGAGCTGAAAGATCAGGAGGGGGGCATAGTTCGAAAGGTTTCGATTGACGATTTGAAGCTCTATCGGTCCCGTGCTCCGTTCCGCTTTCCAGGAGAGCCCCATCCTACAGCTGAAGCACCTGGTACGGCGGTTGGATCAGGGGGGCGGGGCTTGCGTGTCGACGGGCCGGGAGGCTTTGTGAGGCTGGACTCGGGGGTGCACGGTTCTAGAGACCCTTGTGCGTTCCCGTCCGGTGTTCGGGACACCTCTTCTCCAGCTTCCGATGCTGGAAACAGGGAGGGCGCTGGTGGTACTCCGCAGGGTCAGGTGGCGGCTGAGGTCGGAGGAGCCACGTGGCAAGGCCGACGGCGATCACCCCGGTTGCACGGATGTCAGGGCGAAGGAGGAAGGGGCGAAATTGTTGGGGCGATGAATAAAATATGATTGAGCATGGACCTTCCCACTTTCTTGAATGTTTCTCCTGAGTCCCGGTCATAGGAATCCAAGGGATTGGGCGGATACCCCTTTTGTTGGTGGGGATGTTGGAATAACGGCGTTAACCGTGAGAAGCGGGAATCAAGAGCGGTCCGCCATTGAATTAACCCGTGCAAGCCTGCGAGATCGTGGAGTACTGAGGCCGGACGGGTGACCGGAATTTAATTTATCAAAGACCGCAGGAGGGGAGGACGAGTTTTCCGGCCGACGGCGGATATTTAGACTGCGTCCTTCTCGCTCAGCGGCTACCTACACGATCACACAGGGTTGTAGGGGGTGATTTTCAGGCTTTATTTATTCTTTACTTTTATTTTTTTTTCTTGTTTTATTTTTTTTTATATATATAATGTGATTGACACGACCGAGGGATGGAGAGGGAGTACTAGGAAGAGGAGGAGGAATGTAACAACTGGAAACTTTGGACCGATATTCTATGTCTCCTATTTCTTGGTCGGGATATGCCATTTTCCCGACGACGCACGAAACAATACGCGCCTTCCATCCTTAGCGGCCGCCGACTCACGGGAATCTATATGTCTCCGAGAGTCATCTGCTGAGCTACGCAACGTTGGAATCGTCTCTCGCTAATTAATACATCGTCCAGCTGAGGCGCTACTCGCGGTCATCGGGCGACACCGGTTCCCCCAATTAACCGAGTTTAGCGGGTTTAGTGGGGATTAGAGTTCACAAGCACGCGTGCCGGCAGGACCTCAGGGCTTTTTTCCCGGGGACCGTTGAGCGAACCAGACGTAACATACGTTCTATCTGTATCCCGCTCTATTTTTCGACCTCCCGCGAATTATTATCAAGGCAAGGAAAAGAGGGTGGTTCTCCGAGCCAACATCCGAACATACTACTGTACTATCAGCTTTCGTAACCCAAGAAAAACCAGGGAGAATAATTCAACATCTTTCGAAGTTTCCCGGATTTCGAGGAACGTCACGGCAGCGTCGTCTCGGTAAGCTCTCTTCCTGTCTACGGTCTTTCGCTAAGATTTTATTAGTTTATCATTTAACTGGTTTATTATGAATTTATTCGAGTTTAGTCACCCCTGCGGCTCTGGTACACTGCGTGCAGAGTGTTAATTTGTATTGGGAATCGCGGCGTTTAATAAATGTAATCTCGAGATCGTTTTACCGGTAGAAGCCGGGGAAAAGTCATTGCGTTAATTAATTGTTTTTTTTTTTTGCTAATAGTTAAATCATGCGCGAGTTAGGCCATTATCCCGAAGTGTGTTGGTTTGTGTGGGATTAGAACGGGATAGACCGCGTCACGGATTTTAACCAGATTATAGACTAGATTAATGTGGGTTAATTTTAGTTTCCTTTCGTTTCGATTTAGAAGGTCGTGCGCGCGTTAGCACGTCGTCCCGTTGTGAATTTGATGTGAAAGGGACTCGCACGTTATAGACCGCGTCGCGTATCATTCAAATTAATCGGAGTTTCTCTGTCTTGTTTATTTATTTATTTATTTATTTATTTATTTATTTATTTATTTATTTATTTATTTATTTAATTTATTATTTATTATTTTTGTTATTATTTAATTATTAGTTGTCATTTATTCGTTATTTTATATTTTATAAACTGCGGAAGATCCCTGAGTTTCGGTCTTTTACCGGATACATAAATCTCAAGATTGAAATATTGAGCCGTTGGTAGCTTCGCGTACGTGACCTCCCGACGTCCCGTTGTTATGGTTTTTTTGGATGTATGTGGGATCAGCTCGGGATAGGCCGTATCGCGGAATGTGAACAGGGACTACCGAGCGTTGAAAATTTATCGATGAATATTGTGCGAAATTCGAAGTGAGCGAGACAGGCTATACAACATCTACCAGGTATGAGAGTGAGAGAGAGAGAACGGGATAACTGCTACCACCGAATCAAAGATTAAAATTAAGATATCTAACTAGATTTGGAAAATTGTTGGAAAGGAGAAACTAATTTTACGGAACATTTTACTTGAATTCTAAATTGATGTTTATTGGAAGTTAATATCTGTTCGCCAGAAATAAAGAAGTTTGTAAGTTCTGTACCTGCTGTTGTCGTTTAAATTATTCACTGTTATCATTTTATTTATTTATTTATTATTTATTTAGCTGACTTCATTCGTGGTTCTCGTTTGGTGTACTTATTGACCATATTTTATTATTTGATTTCGTTCATTAATTCTAATGACTCATTTTAATTAATTGATTTTATTCGTATTCTATTTTTGATTAATTAGTGACTTGACAGTCTGAACCACCCACTCTGCCTCGAACAGCTGTAGCTGGCCTGGGTTGAGGCTGGTCATCCAACTCGGTATTTTTTCCTTCCGGCGCGAAAGCACCTGGCGCCCATCTCGAAAGAGAAAATAAAAAGGAAGAAAAAAATAACTTGGACCAGTCATAGGTAACGTGGTGCGTTGAGGCACAAATTTACGTTACACTACTAATATCAAACTATCAAAATCAGTTAATGCGGAGATAATTGTCTCATAACGTATTTCAAAGCGAATAGATGTAATTATATATAATGCGAAATTTCCTATTATTTTTATATGTGGTCGAGCATTTCGACGAATTTATCGAATAGAATATAAAAAGCTATCAAGATTTGACCATGCAGAGATCATTGCCTTGTAACGTGTTTCAATGTGAATGCATATAATTATAATTGAGGCAAACTTTTCTATTATTGCTATATGTAATTGTTGGATATTCAATAATGCCATGGCGCACGGCGATCGATATTTGCCGTGCATCGACCTGTTGCTGCTGTATAGCATGCTGCGCTCGGCTATGCCGGAGATGGCCGAGGCAGGGCCTCGCAGAGCCGAGGCTGCGCCTCGCAGGCGTGCCGCGTTAAGCGAGAGGCTATCTCTCTCGCTTGACTTCGGCTTCGCTCACCGGCCATCTCACTCAGTCGACTTCAGCGCACATCGACTCGTTTGTAAAACGCTGTTAATGATTCACAGTACTCTCCCCCAACTAAACTTGCTGGGAAAGTACTGTAAATATTTTCTTCTCATCGGTATATCCTCAAATTCCCGTTGCGCGACGTGCTCTACAGCGCTGGCTGCATCACGCTTAATTCACAAATGTCAGCACACAATTAATACAATTCTGTGCCTTAACCAAATGACTTACATTCAAATTTAGTTTTAAATTAATGAAACTGTTTACTTTATTTATTGTTTCTTTGTAATTCCTGTTAACGCAATGTTGAAGGTAGAATAAACCATTTTCTCTGTTAAACATTTGTCAGTCTGGTTTCTTTCTCCCTGTCGTGAGTGAATACTCATCATTTTCAATATATTGCAGGTTCCATACAACATCAGGAGTGAATCTCAAACAGTAGTCGAGTATTTCGACGAGTTAAGAGAATTGAAACGAACTAGCAAAATCTGTCAATGAAGAGATTGACATGTCTCAGCGTCATTCAATGTGTGTATGTGGAGTGATATTTTTGTAAGAACTAATTAGTCAAATTGAAGACGGGATCCGTCTAGGTCGGGTCGAACATCTCTCAAGAGAGAACCAGCCAGTAGCCAGTTGTCTTCCGTGGACCAGCACAATAAATGGTGATTTACTGGTGAAATACCGATTCAATGTTCTTTTTTTCCTACAGTCTGAATAATGTTTTTGGCGTTTTCCTGGTATTCAAAAAATTAACGCGGGAATAAGTCAAAAATGTTACACCGTGTTATACATATAGCTCTAACGCAATGCATTCTCATGAATAGCAGTATCGTGATAATAAATAGTGTAATGAAATAAACATCGGGCGAGAATGACCCATGTGTGGGTCTTAATTACTGAACAAATGAAGGGTGCGCCATCTTTTATGTCGGTATGTAAACATTGAATAACTTTAACATTTATCAACCGATTGACTTGAGTAGACATGTTTTTGAAACGTCAATTCAGTACCATTTTAATCAGGAATCGCTTCACACCGAAACCACGCGCCGAAATAGTCACGCTGCACATTGAAAATAGTCGTTCAGTTGTGTTAACTCAACGTGGATATCGTCGAAAATATCGTTGCCAACAAGTACCGTCTGACAACACTATTCGTTGTTTGGTGTCGAATTTTATTGAGCACGGGATAGTAGAAGATCGTCCACGTGCCGTTCATGAACGCCCAAGACGTACCAATAAACTGGTTGAAGCGGTAAGAGAGAGTGTTGCCGAGAACCCACATGTGTCGTATCGTCACCGCGCTCAGCGATTTGGCGTCAGTGGAACCACTTTGTGGCGCATTTTGAAGGATGACTTGCATTTGATTCCGTATAAAGTGCAATGGACTCAAAGAATATTGCCGACAGGCCATCCATGTCGCTTGGAATACGGACAAACAGTAGCTCTAACGGATGACACTGAACCTGATTTTTGGAAGCAAATTTTGATGACCGACGACGCCTATTTCACACTCTCTGGCGTTTCTAACAAGCAAAATTGCCGCATTTGGGGAAAGGATAATCCACACGAGATCGATGAAACACCATTGCATGATCAAAAAGTGACTGTTTGAGCCGGCGTTTGCACCAAAACCATTATTGGGCCATTTTTCTTCAGAGAAGGCAAAACAGTCGATGGGAATCGAAATCGGTGGACGTTCGCTCATTATGTCTGCCCACAAATGTGTGAAAAAGGTCTGGACGGTTACTGGTTCCAAGAAGACAGTGCACCATGCCACACTGCAAATCAAACAATGCAGTTTCTGCAATAAAAATTTCCTGGACGTGTGATGTCAAAAAATGGCGACAGTGACTGGCCACCCAGATCTCTAGATTTGACCCCTCCGGACTTCTTTTTGTGGAGTTATCTGAAAAGCACAGTGTACGCCAACAAGCCTCAGACCATTGGCGAGCTCAAGGCAAACATTCGTGCCGAAATCATCGCTATATTGCCCGAGATGCTCGAAAAAGTGATGGAAAACGCAGCAAAAGGACACACTTTGCTTTGGCCAATAAAGGCGAGCACTTGATTGATGTTGTATTAAAAAACTAGTCCAAATAAATTGTAAAGGACCACATTTAATGAAAATATCATATATATGGAAATCAGTTGTTTTTTTTTAAAGTTATTCAATGTTTTGTAACATAAATTTGCACCTCAACGCACCACGTACCTATAGCTAGTCCGAGCTATTTTTTCTCCCTTTTATTTTTACTCTTTCGAGCTGAGCGCCAGGCGCTTATGCGCCGGAAGGAAAAATAACGAGGTGGTTGATCAGACTCAGCCCAGACTAGCTACAGTTGTTCAAGGCAGAGTTGGTGGTTCGGACTGTCAAGGTGGTTATAAGTCCATTCCATAAATAAAGTAAATGGACAACTTCCCTAAATAAAATCAATAAACAAAATCCATGAAAAAGTCGATGAATAAAATCAATAAATAAAATAAAAAAGTAAAATCCATAAATAAATCAATAAATAAAACAGACAACAATTCAAATACGGGATTCACGAATGCCACTAGGGCAGATCGTTGATTCAATTAAGGTGATTACTGGTTTGGCAAAATATCACAATAACAAAAAAATATGTATGTTACGTCCTGGGTCTCCGCCCACCCTTTTAATCCACGTAAAATTAAAAATGTTAAGTTTATCTATGTATGAATATCCTATACGCCGTTTGTCCAGGTCAGCGTTCTCACGTTGACCGGCGAGACGCGTTGCGATACCTTTTGCTAACGTCAGCGTTCGCACGCTGACCAACGGGACGCGGCGCATCGGCAAGACGCGCTGCACCCCGCTAATCTTTTGCTATTATTCTTGCGCGTGCCTTCAGCACTACTTTTCTTCATTCGTTTCCTCAGATCATCTCCGGGGGCCGACCACGATGGTCGGTCCTCGTAACAACACGGTCCTCGTAATACCGTACCTATATTAGTATTTTAACATTTATGAATACCCAACAGGTCGTAGCATTGTTCGCGCAACCAATAATATTGTGGGCGTTCCAATAAACATTATAATAAAACATTTTATTCTAATACATATAGTGACTTTAGTTATTGCAAAAGTGAATACTGACTATTTAATCCAATCATTATACCTTCGTAATAACACGGTCCTCGTAACAGCACGGGCCTGTACTTATCTATAATCGCCTATTTCTTTTATAATATATATATATATAGTGGTGCGAAAGACTCTTACTATATATACAATTGTGTTAACTGTTTTAATATGCATTTACCGTTCTAATAGACATAGTGTTGAAATATACGTGCTACTATTTTAATGACTTTAATTCTAGTGGTTTAAAAGTTTTGTTAATGTTGAAGGCGCACAACCATTAAACTGTTTTAATATATATAGTGAAAGACTATTTGGAACAATCGTCTTGTGTTTATTGTGTGTTTATTTATTTATTCATTTAAATTCGCCATTCACCATCCGTCCTCCAATCCCGAGCCAGCGCATTCTGGCTCAAAATGGAGAAAAGAATAAAGTCTGACAAGTCCAGGACGTAACAATGTAAAAGAAAATATCCCGTAAATTAACTCTGGCTTTTCAACATCTCATAAACTTAATTATTTCGGCAGCATAAATTATCACGGCATTCGCTTCTACTCTCACACTTTTCCGCGCAGCCTATATCACGATCGATTCGCGACAATTCAAATTAATTCTCGTCTAACGGAATTCCAATGAACAGGTAGAACAAATAACATAAAGTCAAAGAAAGTCAAATACTTATTCTCCACGCACATTTAGCTTGCGATACGGCCTATACCGAACTAATCCCACACACCCAAAATAACTCCATAATCACGGGACGCCGGAAGGTCATGTACACGAAGCATCTACTTGATCGAGTCTCTTAACTTGAGAATCGCAGGCAGGCCAAACCGAGAATGAATCGGGAACGAAGTAATGATTAACGAACCCCAATTATATAAAATGAAATAAGGGAACCATAATTAAATAACCGACGTCAAAATAATAATAACGATTTCTAAATTATTCAAATAAAACATAACAAAAGTAACGAATGATTTATCAAAGCGAGATACGCTTCGAACCGTACCTATCCCTCGCGACCAAATACAAAAGACGGGACGACGGCCAAGCACGCACTGCATAAGCTTACAAATAAAATTGAATTCAATATACTTAATTAAGCGAAAATAATGAAATGAGGCCAATATAATAAAATAAACAAAAGGAAATAAATAAGATAATATAAATGAATAAAAAGTCGATTGTGCTGGAAAATCCGCGACGCGGTCTATAACGTTCAAGTCTCTCTCCCACGTACAACCCACGGGATAACGTAATAACTCGCGCGCGATTTAACAGTCAGCAAATACGAAAAAAACGACTAGGAAATGAAATGACTTCTTCCCGGCTCTAACTGCCAAACGATCTCGATATTACACTTTAAAGGACGCAGTCGGTCCCGATACAAATTTTTACTCTGTGCGCGGCATACAGAAGTCACAGGTATGACCAAGCTCGAATAGATTTATCCGTCAATAAAAATATAATAATGGCGAAAGACCGTGGAAGGAAAGAGAGCTCACCGGGACGATGCTGCTGCGATGTTCCTTGTAAATCCGGGAAATCTCGATTATCGGTGGACTTCTCGCTACTCTCAGCGGCAAATAGATATACCTGACACGCCGACCAAATTGAGAGTGATCGCCTTCTTCGTCTTACTCTTTGAATCACTCTAACGGTAGAACAGGACAAAAGATATGTCCGACGCAACGTCCTACTCGCTCGATAGCAACCGGGAAAAAGCCGTGAGGTCGTGCCGGCACGCGTGCCCCTGAACTATGATCCCCTCCTAACGAGCCAAACTCGGTTAATTGGGGGAATCGGTGTCGCTGAATGACCGTGACTAGCGTCTCAGCTGGACAACGCATAAATTAGCAACAGATAATAACGATGAGTAGCTCAGTCTTGCAGATGAACCCCAAGAGATAGATTGGTTGCTTCAAGTAGATCATAGCCGAAGATAGATAGCAGCATCTCGATCGTAGATAAACGTCGAGCGGGACGGCTGTATAACTCGACAGAGAATGGTGTAAAATGCCTGTCTACGTAAAAGGTCGGATCCCGAAGCCAGCAATCGATGGATGTGGTGCGCTCATCCTCCCCCACTCTCTCCGTCCACTCGGTCGTACAAATTAAAATATAAAAATACAAAAAAAATATAAATAATTAAATAAAGTACGGCGATCGTTCCCTAAAGCCCTGTGAGATCATGCTGGCTGCCGTCGTGCGAGGAGCACGTAGCACTCGAATATCTTGCCACGTTACAGTTTACATACCGACATAAAAGATGACGCACCCTGTATGTGACAATTCAATCTAAATTCTCTACAAAACCGTAATTATTTTCACCGTATTACCGTATACAAATACTTTACGTACATAAAACTAATTTAGATAGATACTGTAGCGTAGTTAACGGCCGTTTAATGCTTTATTAGGATTTTAAAAAAGTAAAAACAGTACAGCACACGCTTCCATAACTGAACTCCCTATTTTATAACCGTTCCTATTTCTTAACTCTTTGTCATGACGACCAATTCCGTAAACCTAACTGCTCCTTTCGTCGTTTTAGGTGCTTCTTATAGTCGTTGCGCTGATTGCGCAACCGAACATAGTAAGGGTGTTGAAACTGCGAAGGAAATACGCGGGAGTCATCGATCACAATCTTCGTTTGATCAAGAACGATTGATAAACGCCGATATCATTTGGAAGAAGGGAACGGCCGATGAAGACAACCGCGTAGCGTCGAATCGTATCCAGATAACGGAAATCTTAGCTCCACAAACAGTTAAATTTATCGTTCGAGATTCATACCACTAAGGCGATGATATTTTTTTAGCATTTTTAGCATCTATTGCGTCCCTCAACGTGGACGGAGGATACAGTGTGCAGCATATTATTCGAGGGCGATTATCTTTTCCAGTCAGCTATAAGAATCCGTTGCCTTGTGAGTATTGCTGAACGCGGGGCTCAATATTTGACGCCTGAAGAACTACCGGAAGTGGTAGATGTACTATCTACAAGATGTAAAATCACACTGGGAAAGGAACTATTCGGTCATCGCTGGTTTGGCTTGAGGAAACCGATTTTCCAAGTTTAAAGACGGCAGTCGTATCTTTATTCAGCGATGTAACCAACAACAAGGAACCGTCGTGTCCTGTAGCAATTTTTACGTGCAATGGAGTGTCCATAACCATCTTTGTATTCGATGGCCTTATGTGAATGTTTGATTCTCATTCCCGAGATGAGTTGGGAAAAACAACTGATGATGGAAAGGCCTGTTTGATTGGTTTCTTACATGTGGATACCCTGTTTGAAAAGTTGATGATGAATCTGCCAAGATGTGATGCAGCTGACGCATACTGGAACCAATACATGCTCACATCTGTCATCATCGACACTTCGGAACCAACAAACGCGGACCCGGCAGCATCTTTCGAAGGTGTCTTGTATGATGAAAAGCAGTGTATTGCATGCAGTATAACTTCCGTTTCGGCAGACAGTGTTGCAACACAATAAGCGGAATCTCTTATTCGTTCTCCAAACGTTCTACAAGTTTCCGTAAATGAGAAACAGTATACCGCCGAATGCATGAATATCGACGATGAGCAATCAATAACTCAGGAAGTTAAACGTATATGCGAGGAAGAACAGTCCATTGAGGCGCACGGTTTGATTCGTAGCAGTTCACCGGTTAAACAATTCCGCAACGAGGAGTCTAGCGAAAGAGGAATTTATCAGTTCGGCTACGTTTGGAAGCAGCTACATGAAAACGTCGACAATCACGCGCCAATGTTCAACTGTGGTTTCAAAAACCTCGTCCTATTAACTACACGCTTCGGACTCAAATCAATCCTCAGATTCAAATGTTTTCTATATAATTTTGAGTAAGACATATGGACTGAGCCGCCCGATGATATTGAGTTGGATGTAAATAGCGCAATGGTTCTTGGTGAGTAGTATGTGTACACCTTTGCTCCATCCCACTCCTATTCTCACTCCTTCCCCACCACCCTACTTTTCCACCGCCGCGCTACCCATTCTGCTTAACCAGTGTCGGTAACGTGGAGATGGTAAAGTGAGGTTATGTGGGTACCCTGGTGAACAAGGAAGAGTAGAGATAAGAGCAGCATGGAGCAAAGGTGTACACATACTTGGAATAAAATTTGTAACTCACCCTTATGTTGACGGCATCTACGATGGCTCTCCAGGGTGATGGACACAATAATTACTCCATGGCGCACACACACGCACACAGGCACGAACGCACGCACGCACGCAAACACACACATACACGCACACGATCTCTCTCTCTCTCTCTCTCTCTCTCTCTCTCTCTCTCTCTCTCTCTCTCTCTCTTTCTCACACTCACCCACACATCAGCATCCGCAGCTCAGTAGCCGAGTAATACGGATTACCCGCACCCATGGAGCGTGGGCATCGTCAGGGGTAGGCATCCGTATACCGATTAGCGTATCGCTACCGTACGTTTCCTCGATCACGTCTTGATCTCCGGCCTCGTCAATAGCATGATCGAGGCCGAATACCACGCACTTCACAAGCATCACAGGTAGTGTGCCAATTTGCGGCACGGGGTGAAATAGCTGCGGCCAATCGACGTATATAGATTCCTCGAAATCGTTCGTTGACGAGTTTTCTTCTTATTATTATTCTTATCATTTTTCTACTTCTGTATTACTTTTTTCTTTATTACACTTTTCTTTTACGGAAGATACGTCATCGCTTACGTTAGTTCGATGAATGAGGAGTTCGCTAAATTTTGCGCTTTTTATAACCAGACCCCCGCATGAGAGTGTCAATTTTTTCAGAGGCTTTGCGTTTCAAATTACTGCCAGACTCTCGCGCTCTCTCACGAATAGTATCTTTCACAGCTATGTTTCTATCGAGGATATCACCGATTACGTTTACACCAGCCTGCAATGCCTGTTTTCCAACTGCTTTAGCACCCTTCTTTAAAAGTGGTAATACTCGACGAAACAGGCCCCCAAGAAAGCTGCCGATATCGTGTCCGCGTTGACTAGCCGTTCGGATATAAACATGGCTAATACCGCACGTATCCGCGACGGCCCCATCCGTGCTGCACACTGTCAATATCATCCTCAGCGGCGTAATCAATCGTGGGACCTTTTGAAATGTAGGGTCAGAGTCAACGTTCCCTGTTCGAATGGTATAGGATTTCGAAACTCGTCTCTTATATCGATCTCGATAGTGTGTAAATTGTTGCGCAAGAGAGGTATACATTGTGGCGCCGAAAACGATTTAATTTTTATCGAATCATACTGACAGTCGTCAGCATCAATGGAAACATCTCGTAAGAGGGGTGTTTGTACATCGCCTGTTATATATTGGGTCTGGGAAAAAGGTCGTGGCGTTTTTCCCGATAGATGGCATCAATTGCAAACAAGTTAGGAAACACAGATCGCAGCGACACCACTAAACGCTCGTTGGAAAGGTGACATTTCGAGCGTTACTTTGAGTGTATTAACATCGAAATTGGTGCGGTGGTTGGAAAGTTGTTTACGTTTGAAAATGGAGAAAAGTAATGAAAAATTGCGCTATATTTTGCAATATTATTACGACATAGGGAAAAATGCTGCGCAGGCTTGTGAAACAATTTGTGCTGTGTACGGTGAAGGTACTCCATCAAAATCTGCTGCACGAAAATGGTTCACTCGCTTTCGTTCTGGTAATTTTGATGTAAAAGATGAGTCACGCTCTGGTCGTCTAATCACTGAAAAAGCTGATGAAATTCTTGAAAAAGTCCAGCAAGATATGCATATCAGCAGTGTCGATATTCGTATGGAGCTAAGGCATTGACCACAAAACTGTTTTAAACCAGTTACACAAAGCGGGCTACAAAAAGAAGCTCGATGTATGGGTTCCTCATGAGGTGAGCGCGAAAAACATGATAGACCGATTTAACATCTGCGATGCGCTGCTGAAACGCAATGAAATCGGGCCATTTCTGAAACGTGTCATAACCGGTGATGAAAAATGGATCACGTACGACAATCGAAAGCGTTAAAGATCGTGGACAAGGGATAGTGAGCCGTCACAAGCGTTCGCGAAGTCAGGATTGACGGCGAAAAAGGTCATGCTGTGTGTGTGGTGGGACTGAAAGGGACTCGTCCACCACGAGCTACTTCCAGTTGGTCAGACGATTGATTCTCAACTCTACTGTGGATAACTAGAGAGATCACGCCAAGCAATTGAGAGAAAACGGCCCGAATTGATTAAAAGGAAAGGTGTGACAACACCTTTCCTATTAATGGACGACATTCCATCCTGATAACGCCCGACCACACACTTCTTTGATGACCCGTCAAAAATTGCGAAAGCTTAGTTGGGAAGTTTTGATGCATCCACCGTATAGTCCAGACATAGCACCCTCTGACTATCACTTATTCCGATCTCTGCAGATCTCTCTCAATGGAATTAAGCAGCTTTCAAATAAAGCCTGTGAAAACCACTTGGTTCAGTTCTTCAACCAGAAACTACAGAAGTTCTTTACTGATGGCATCATGGCTCTACCCGAAAAATGGCGGAACTTTGTCGGTAATAAGAGAGCATATTTGGTTTAAATAAACTCATTTTCACACTATAAGAAAACCAGTTGAATCTTACTAAAAAAACGCCACGGACTTTTTCCCAGACCCAATAACTCTCGCAGATATTGGTGTATAGAAACATGCTGCCTGGTATAGCACCGGTGAGAGATGCAGGCCTCGACCCTGTATATTCGCAATGCGGTTCTATCATTACAGACCTATAGGCCTCTTCCAAGAATCCTAGTAGCCTTGCGATAGCGAGCGATACGCGAAAGTCGTGGTATCGTAGATCGTCGCATATGCGCGCCAGTTCGACCTGCCCGCTCGGAAGCCTTTTAAAGCGCAGATGACCGGCCACCTGAGGTAACTTATTTATATCCCCGAACAGAACGTCTATAGAACTATATACACCAGATGCAACTTGGTGTCTATCTATGCGTCTCCATGTTAAAAGACTTAAACCCGATAAATCATAATCATCATCTTCAAAAGTTACGAGATTTCCTACAGTAGGAACATGTAAAAGAGTCATCGGATAAGCAATTTCGACGGGAGAAACAGACCATTCTCCGCGCAAACGTATCTGACGCGGTAGTTTTGTAATAAATTTCGTCGTCGTATTATTCGGAAAATACTGCACACTACTGTTGCTTGGAAGTACGACAAAAAAGGAATCATCCTTGGAGTTCATATTTATCAAGGACGGTGATTCTGAGCGTTTTTCCTGTTTGTACTCTTCTTCTCTTTCGTTTTCTCAGGTGACGAAGGCACTCGTACTCGCGATAATTATGCCTCATAGAACATACCGTCGATAGTCTCGTTATTCAGATCGTGTGAAATATACACGAATGGTTCTCGATTCACGGATACTGGTTGAATCTTGAATAACTCGTTACTCCAACCACGCTTATATCCTTTCACGAATGGTGCTTTAGCTGTGCTGATACGTACCAAGTCACCGGCGCCGTATCTAGGCCTTCTAGTTTTTTTCGCGTTACGCTCGTAACGCCGTGCTAAATTTTCTCGGGCTATAGAGGCATTTTCTAGGGTCACCTCGCTGGGAGGAATACACGTTCCGCTGTGTCTAGTGTGATTATAATCATATAAAAAATGTGTAAAACATCAATGTAACGCTTATTTCGCGTGTATGTAAAGTAACGCCACATTCGCTCCTTTATTGTGCGATTAAAGCGTTCGGCAATAGATGCTTTTATATCGGGGTTACGAGCAGCGCGAAAATCAATATTCTTTTTCTTGAAAATTTGCTGAAATGGAATGCTGATAAATTCTTTGCCTCGATCAGTTTGCAATTCCTGCGGGCGACGATTGTTACTGCGTGCAAGTATGTGTGTGAGACCGCGGGCCAAGTTTGCGCTCGTTTGTCACGCAACGCCTCGATCCATGCGTATTTGCTTAACACGTCGATAACAACAAGCAGATATGCGTACCCATCGTTTTACGTAGCTATCGAGCGAAGATCAGCTAAATCAGCCTCCCATACATCGTCTATATTACGTTGTACGTACGGCGGTGAAATCGTCGTCGCATGAGACTGTACGGAGGGCGATGTGTCTGTAGTAGTAGCAGTAGTGGCGAGACCCGCGAGACAATGTATGTTATCATGGGAATAAGCACCATCTTTTTGGTATATTCCATGGCTCGTCTAGACCAAGACAGGCACAAGAAGCAACTTGAGAAATCCTACACAGTGTTCGACGATGATCTTCCTCTTACCACTCCAATTTCCCTTTTTGATGGCTATTCGTCGAAGAATTGACGCGTTCCTCCGAAGATGATTCTTTTGCAAGTTGTTCAGACTCACGTTGCTGATTAAAACGTTTAGCGCTCCCTCGCGTATACACCGTATGAGCGCTACATCTGCTTTGCGCAGAATTGCACGTCGTTGCTCTTGCTTCAGATAATACAGCGCTTGTCATATAATTATTTGCTTTTGCTTTTTATCGAGAGGTCCGTGCAACGCCATTACAAGCGCATTACTGATACAACGTGCGTCGCATCGCGAATATCTATTGCTTTTTGAGTAACGTAAACGTAATGGTATTGGTCATCGGGAAATATACAGGCGCGAAATAGATAATTATCAGGTGTCGATTGTTTCAAGTCGAATAATACATAGATAGCCGTGCGGTGCAGCTGTTGCATCGAGATATACCTCCTGCAAAAGTCTCGGATTCTTGAGACATACCTGCCGTGCTAGATGTTGAATTTGCGCGCGATCCCGCGGATCTTCGAAGACAACGATATAATTAGCGTTTAAGGAGATATCGCGCTACCCGTGACCCTGCTGGAAGAGATTTTACGTGATGAAGATGACACTAAGATTTTTGTGATGGCTGCCCTTGGTGAAAAAATCAAACATATCGATAGTATTGTTCGATGCCGCGCGCATTAGATCGTCAATGACCACACGTTTAGGCCTTGTATCATTCGGGTAGTCTACTGCTTGCGGTAAATCCTCGCGAAATTCGATTTTATCACCGTACTCTAAATACCCGGACTGCCACTCTGAGTAATAAAAAAATATACGCTCGAACGGTACATCCGGCATTTTGCGCATGTATTTAAAGAATCTTTTGACACAATATGTTTTATCACAACCCGTAGGACTGCTTGACACGGCTGTCCATGGATGTTTCCAACGTGTATCCGTATCCATAAGTGTCTATTAAAATCAATAAGCTGACTCCTAAATAAGCTTATACCGCGACGGCAGCGGTGGCGGCGGCGACCCCGAGGCATCAGCTATTTTCGCAGGACTGACGAACCGATGATGAGCGGCGCGCCTGTACTAGCTGATGAGGCGTGCCCGCTGTATAAGCTGATGTTTACACTTTATGTAAATTGAATAACGATAGTTTTTAATTTCTCACAAATGAAGCAATATTTTTATTTTACTATGCATACAGCTCTATGTACAAAATTTACGAATCATGTAATACTAAACAGCAATACACTCGACAAGAAAGACTGGATAAAGGAATCAACGATAAGAAAGTCAGAACAAAAAGGAATAGTAAAGAGATAGCAGCTACTGCTACAATTAGCAGCACAAAAAGAACGAACAGACAACGGTTTTACGCATAATAAATCAATATTTCTAGTTTTTTTTTAACGTATCTTACACAGCAAATACGATACATGAAATTAGACAAAAACATTATTTTAAAATACCGCGAATTCAACCGTAAACCTATACACTGTTTTGCGTAATACTGATTAGCGTATTTCACAATAGCTATACGGTAATGTAGAGTACTTCCCCTGCCGCTTTTGCTTCGTGTTCACAGGCTCGATTTTGTTACTTTACACGTTACCACCTGATGAAATTACGTGCGTCGAATAGCGGCGAATTTAAAAATAATAGGTACACTCCTAGCTCCTGTCACGAAGGATCGTAATGCGTCATAATTTACGTGACGGCTATTCGCAAAGTTTAGCGTAATACCAAAGAGTATCTTTACATTTTCCAATAATCGTACCGTCGGGTTTACGAACAAGGTATGCGTAAAATTTTGGTCCTCCCGAAACGAACGAGGTTATATAACTACCAGGCCCGTATTCACTTAATTCATCCGTGAGATCTCCTAGAAATTGACCGTTTGGCAGCTCATACTCGTTGCTACCAGGGCGACTCACGTAAATACAGGGGCTTGTATCGCAGTACATAATTCGCCGCCCGAGCCTCTCAAGATAACTGTATAGTTTTACGCGAGCCTGTACCGTCGTGTATGCTGCAATCACGGCGTTTGCTGTCGAGGATAGTTGGATAGCATCGCGGTTGTTTATATAGTTCACATACATGATCTTGTGATTAACCGGTACCATTCCCGTCACCTCAATCTCCGGACTCGTTAGTAAATTCATTAGCTCCGAGCACGTGAAAACGATAATGGTTTTCGTGAGATGTCGCGTTGACTAAACTTTTCCGAGAAAAAATTGAGCGCCAATTTTGCGAGCGAACGTAAACCCGGATTTGACTGCAAAGCACTTCGCTCGAGATATACACATTCAGCCTCCTCGTACAACGCTATGAAATGCTCTATTGCTTCCTCGTCATCGTTACACTCTACAGACGGTTCACTCGCCTCCTGTTTTATTTCTAGGAATGTATCGATGTACACGCAAAATGACCGCCTCGTCGCGTTGTCGAGTCATACTGCGTAACAACGTTAGTCGTGTCATCGTGTGTGCAGCCCGCGAAGGTGTCCATGTCTGTACAGCACGTTCTACGCAGGGGGAACAGTGGTTTCCCATGCATGCGAACAGGCAGTACGGGCATATATTGCAAATCGCGCGGTGCTACTACGGTGCACTTCACGAGACCCTCGACCCTCACTGACGGTGACGAATGCCATCGTATCGTGCCATTAAGAGGCTTACGATTCGGTTTTTTAATGATTGTGTGCAGCCGAGGTATCCGTAAGTGTCAGGTGGTAGCTGGTGCTGGCTCTGACGTGGTGCCACCCACGCAGGTACACCCTACGAATCTAGTGTGCGGTGCACTTAGCCGGGATGCCACTCCCTTGACCTTGTGTCACTCGTGCTTCTTCACACTCCAAGAGACGGATAGCCAAGACGCCGTGTGTGGGGACCCGTTAGTGGAGTGTGCCCTGACGCTGTGAGTAGAGGCGGCCAAGCGCAGTGCAGGGGAGCCTTACTCCTCACAGAGTATCCTGATGAATTCGTTTGCTCAACTGACGGCCAAGCGCAATGCAGGGGAATCAGTTGAGAAAAAGAACACTGGTTCTATCATGGTGTGTCCCAAACTGTTAGTTTTTGTTGTTTATCGGTTCGTTCAGTCAAACGACGGCCAAGCGCAATGCAGGGGAATCGATCGGAAATTGATCGAAAGAACACTTATCCTTCACATGTGGATTTTATGAATGATCTTATAACTAGGTAGGCTGTCGAGCAGCACTTCGTCTTGATGTATGAATTTTAACAAGAGCCCTAAAGCTTGTCCTGTCGCGGTTTATATAGTTAAGTGGATGGATCCCGGGGGGGGGGGGGGGGGGTGTTTTGTGGTAGGTCACGTGATGTTTTCGCACTTTCTTCACTGGGTGAAGGAGGTCCGGGGTAGCGTGTAGTTGTTCCTTTATGTCTTAAATTTCTATATTTAGCCGGGCTTTGTCTACCTGGGGTTTGAAACGAGGTTCCAGCGATGTTAAATTCTGCTGGTTCACGTTAAATTCCTACCGGTCGGCGATTCAAACTTCCTTTTGATGTTTTTTGTGATTCGGTCATGATGTTTTCATAATTTTGCTATATGTGCTTTCTTTCATATCTCGTATGTGTTTGCCTGTCTGCTATTTTGATTAATATTTGTCAGGATTAATTAATTATCGCCAAAATTGTCTTTCTTTGTGTGTTTTTTACGGATTTGCCTCTGATTTTTGTGTTTTACAGGTTTTCGTTTATTCTTCGGTGTAGGGGCTTCCTTCATATTTATTTGTGTATTAAATTTCGTGAAAGATCGGCTTAATTTATGTGTTTTTCTTAATGTTAATGTTTATCCGTTGGTGGGGGGTATGTGGAGAAGCTTCATGTCAAGGTACCCTGTTGTTTTGTCCCGAGGCTTCGTGGAACCTCGAGAGTTCCACAAATTCTTTTCTCTTTTCTCCGTACTGTGGCGTTCTTGGTGTTTCCGCCTTTTGAGTGTATGGCCTATTGGGGGTAGGACCGAAGGTGTTCTCTTCTGCCTGGTGAGGTGTTTGGCTTTGCGCGTAGTTTCGCCCGCTTGTCTATAGGCGGGGGCTATTACGCTAGGGTCCGGTATACCGCGCGTGGTATTGCCGTTCGTCCTGCCTCTTGTCTTCCTTGCTTCTTGCGGGCTGTGTTTGTTTTGATGGTGGTTTTAAAGTTAGGTGGGGCATACCGTTGACGCCATGCTGTTTGGGTGGGTACTCGCGGTTGCTTATGTATACCTACTGTGCTATTCTGTTTTCCTCGTCTGATGGGTGCGTGTTTGCCCCGTGTTTGCTCGTATTGTTATAGATCAGGGGTCTCCAAACTACGGCCCGAGGGCCACATTCGGCCCGCGGACAGATTTTGGACTATTTCACTTTTTACCACCGGCAACAATGATAATATGGTTTTGGCCCTCGGAACTTACTGGAGTAATCAGTATGGCCCTAAGGCTGGAAAGTTTGGAGACCCCTGTTATAGATAATTGCTTTTTGGTGATTTTTTGTTTTCTCCGTTAGTTTTAGTCCGTGTTAGTTGGTGTGTGTTTGGATGTTTGGGTGGAATTAATATTTATATTTTAGTATCGGATCGCTGTAATTGCGTTCCGTTACAGTATATATTTAACGATATCATACCGTTATGTGTCAGTCACGAGGCACCGTTGTACGGTGGAACTGTACCGGCTAACGACGAAATAACGGTACTTTACCGAAGCAGAGACCATTAAGTAGTCGCAACCATCGCCACCACCATGTAACGCTAATAACCAAAAACCAGCGCAATAACCACCACCACCACCACGCAACCATCATTATCATCAACAGAGGCGACGCCAATCGCAGCCCAAGCGTCAACAGCAACTGTATAAGCGGTATGAATAGCCTACAGATATTCGATGCTCTACAACTAATATCTGCTGAGACGAGACGAGTATTCCCTGCCGATCGCATCCCTAATCGCTGGTCTAGACCCGCAGCATTAGTACTAAACACAGACGATCATGTAATTTTTTCGATAGTTATGGATTGCCCCTACTCATCAAGCAACACCATGACCGTCTATGCCAAAACTGTCGAAGCTACGAGTGGAACACACGACCCCTTCAATCACTCAAGCCTAAAGTATGTGGTGAATACTTTATTATGTTTCTTGATTTTATGGCTCGTGGTTATACTTTGGTTGCTTTTATTAAACATTTTACGACAAACAGACTGAAAAATAATCGCATAATTACACAATACTACAAACGATAAAAATATTCAAACCATAAAAAGAATCGTATGAAAAATGTAAAATACAATAATATAAAGGGCTACGGATGTAATAGAAACGCCTGTCTACAAACTTGTACAGAACGATTTGGATGCTACTTGTAAAATACTATGTTGAAATTCTAGATAAATTTTATATTTTTTGCCTTATTAGTCGGAAATCTCCCCGCCCTATGTCGCGTAACAAATTTAATTCAGAACTTTTTTTGATCCGATGCGTAGTTTTCGAAATATTTCAATGTCTTTAGATAAATGGGCCACCCTGTATAACTTGGAACGTACCGTTGAAGTAAGAGTAGAGTTGACACTGGAGGATGCGCTAGCCAGAATACCCTTATTTCCATTATTGCAAGAGCGCGCTGGAAATACAATGGCGTGTCAAACTATAGAAAACTCGCAGAAATAGTATCTACTCTAAGAGTAGTGGAAGACTATTGAAAGAACGACCAGGTGTATATATAACCGCAGCAGCTGAGAAAAGGTTAGTTGAAAAGGAAACGCCGTGGCGAAATCATCTTTTACTCTTTTTGTAACCATAACGGATCCCATCGACGCTATTCTCGTGATCGACTGCTCCAAGGATCCTGGGAAGCTCACCAAAGAGGAGCTCGAGTACATCCCGAAATCCCTGCTGTTAAAACATTGGAGAGCAAAAATATCTATTCTGTGGGACAAACTACCTGAGCACTTCAAGAATGATCCTGCGGTTTCCACGTACCTGCCGTGCCGTTTACATCACAACACACCAGGTTCGAGAACGCATATTGACGGTCCTACACCAGCGCGCAGTAACTGTACAGGATGTCATTATAAATCATCAGTTCCGCGAAAATGAGACAAGCTTTTCTTCTGTCAAGCTTTCTCGTCTGTCAATCTTTTAAAATAAACAAAACAGTTTCTAACAAACTTCAAATAATTACCACTGTCTTTACTTACCTAGGCTGTAATCGGCAGATGCAGGGGCTACCGCTCTAAGGAAGTAGCCAGCCAGTGCAGACGACACACTCAGGCAGAACTACCTGGATATTTTCCGAGTGACCTGCTGGGAACGAGTAAAAGAACTGATGACTCCGCCTCCTCGTGGCCCCCGCTGGTAACAGACCGAGGATGCGGAGGGGTCTCGATCCCTCCCCATCGCCGGTGCTGGCTAAGTGAGTCATCGCCCTCTAGGGGGCAGGTCCAACTTGTTTAATGATTCAGAAATGATGAGGGCAGGGTTTTTCCAAACCAACCGTGCAATAACATCTGGTCATGGTAGCTCCTTCGGCCGTGTTATAGTCTGGGTAGTGGATCTAGTTTAAGTAATTATCCGTCGACCATCAGACGCGAGTTAATAGTGCTGGTTGGGGGAAACCCAAAGTAAAGGGTGGTTAAATTTGAAGGGCCGATGTTGATTTTGAATAAAACACAAATTATTTAGGAAATTATTGTCAATTCTTTTTATTATGATAATATGGTATGGTTCAATTATGTATGGAACAAAATATCGGCCAAATGGCCGCCGCGACCTCGGCGGCACACCTCCATCCGATGGTCCAAATTTTCGATGACGCTTAGGCATAATTGAGGTTCTATGCCGTTAATGTGCCGAATTATCTCATCCTTTAGCTCTTGAATTGTTGCTGGCTTATCGACGTACACCTTTTCTTTCAAATAACCCCAAAGAAAGAAGTCCAACGGTGTCAAATCACATGATCTTGGCGGCCAATTGACATCGCCACCACGTGAGATAACACGGCCATTGAATTTGTCGCGCAAAAGAGCCATTGTTTCGTTAGCTGTGTGGCAAGTGGCACCGTCCTGTTGAAACCACATATCGCCCACATCCATATCTTCCAATTCGGGCCATAAAAAGTTCGTTATCATCTCACGATAGCGAACACCATTCACAGTAACTGCCTGACCGGCCTCATTTTGGAAAAAATACGGCCCGATGATGCCGCCAGCCCATAAACCGCACCAAACAGTCACTCTTTGTGGGTGCATTGGTTTTTCGACAATCACTCTTGGATTATGATTCGCCCAAATGCGGCAATTCTGCTTATTGACGAATCCACTGAGGTGAAAATGTGCCTCATCACTGAAGATGATTTTCTTCCAAAATTGATCATCCACTGTTGCCATTTCTTGCCACCATTCTGAGCATTGACGACGTTTGGAATGGTCAATAGGCTTTAGTTCTTGAGTCAATTGCACCTTATAAGCGTGTAAATGCAAGTCTTTATGCATAATGTTCATCAACGACGAGCGTGAGAGGTGCAATTGTTGGGCACGACGACGAGTTGAGGTGGACGGCTCTTCAGCCACACTATCGCGAACAGCAGCAATATTTTCTGCAGTACGAGCTGTACGAGCATGCACTGGTGTTTTAATATCTCCTACAGACCCGGTTTGCTCAAATTTTTGCACGATTTTTCCGATTGTACGCACATTTGGACGATTAAATTGACCGAAAAAATCACGAAGTGCACGATATGCATTTTGATTTGAACGCCCATTTTCATAATAAGCCTGAATAACTTTAACGCGTTGCTCGATTGTGTATCTTTCCATGGTTCAAATTGAGTTAGTCTGAAATTGAGAAATGTCAAATGAAATGCAGAAAAAAACTTGACGTTTAGGTGTGGTTCACATTCAACATCGGCCCTTAAAATTTATCCACCCTTTACAGCCTTCCTGCAAGGGAATTAACGTAAAATCACACCTTGTTTTTACTTACCATAATTATTTTAGCTACTTTTAAAGATTCGAAAGATTTTATTTTTAATTAGTGACAAATAGTGAAAAGTAAAACGTCGGATGTGTAGGACCCAAATCTGTTTATCGGTGATAGGACACGACCGGACGCAAATCTTTTTACCGATGACAAGCTACAATCTTATTTTTCGATGGTAGGGCCTAATCTGTGCTATCCCATGTAGGACCCAATCTACTTATCGATAGTTGCACCAAATCTACACCATCGACCGTCGAATAGTCGCTCTGTTTTATATGATCTTGGTAACACACCTCCTGTGGACAATTTACAATAAATGGAGCATCGGCAACAACGTGCGGTCCAGCGTCCAAAACATGGAGCACGTGTCGCCTAGGGGACGCGTCAGTCGGAGGCTTAGGGTACGACGTCCAATCAGGTGTAGGGGAGAAGTGAGAGTAAAGAGGTAGGGGGCCAATCACAAGCCAGCAGGGAGAGAGGAGGCCACGTCTAGATGTCTCGCTATCTTGGGCCTATTCTATTCACGTGCTATCGCGAGGAATGCTTGAATCGACGCTGTCGAGATTGTCTTTGTCGGGGCGGTCATCGGTGCTTGGTTGAGGAGGGAAAGATGCGCACGTCGGCTTTGTTCGGCGATCGGAATGGTGAGCGGCTTCAACACTATGACGATAGTTAACGGCAATTATCCGCTGGATCGTCACTCGATATCATTTAGCTAGGATCCCATCAGGCAGCGTTTTGGCGGGTGTCAGAGGTTTCTTTATTGTGTGGCGCCGGCGGCTTTGGCTGTATCGAAGGGCAGTTTTCTCCTCGACCACGTTCCTCTCGCCTTCCGCACCTTCAGCACAACATCTCTCGCCTCCTGGGGTCTTTGTGAGGTCGCCGTATCCATTGATGGGTGTTGCTTTTCGTCCTAGAGCCTCACGCGATAAAGGGAAGAAAAATGGATTTTTTTATGCTAAAAGTAATAATATAATGCTTAAAATAACGTTTCGCTTATTCCTATGGTGAGTGGCGCGGTCGAGCCGAGGCCCTGGCGGATCTGGTAACAATTTTTGTTACAACATATATAAATAATACGTGAGAAAAATATATAATTTTTATATACGCGAAATGTATGTGAAACATACATTCTTGATACGTAAAAGACGGTTGCAATGTTCAGGAGACGTCTCCCGACTGTAGTGACATTAAGTGAATTATTTTATTACGTACGTTTTAAAGTTAGTTCAATGTGACTTTCGACAGTATTTTTATAATTGCTGTATATATTTTAATAGTTACTGTATTTTTAAAAACTAAAACTGTTAAATAATCTTCAATAACTTAATTTTTTTAATCGCTCAATAATTTTTACACTCGTGTATTTAAAATTAAATCAAGAAACACAATTAGAAAAGAGCGTTGCATTTTCAGTAATTTGTAATTATTAACAACATCTCTGATGTACAACAAACTTATTAAAATGTACATGCTGCTGAATAAAATATATATACAATTAATGACTGAACCCAAGTGTTCTTTCTCTCACTCTACCGTCGGTGCTCTGAAGTTAGGTACAGATAAACGAGTATAATAAGAATGACGACCATCTTGTGACATTTCGATACACGAGGGTGGATCAATAACTCAATAACTTTTTGAATGAAAGATAGTTTTTTCGGCAAAAAAACGTGTCGTTTCTCAACATAGACTTCATTAAGCTCAATACACTTCGTTCAACGTTTTTCCATTTTTTTCATCCCTTCCAAATAATACAATTTTTCGAGGTTCTCAAAATAGGCGTTTGTTTGAGCGATGATTGAATCGCTGGAGCCTAATCTCTTTCCGCCGAGCCATTTCTTAAGGCTTGGAAACAGGAAATAATCACTGGGGGCGAAATCCGGATAACATAGTCGATGAGAAAGCAATTCGTATCCTAATTCATGGAATTTTGCCATGGCGACTACGCACGTGTGCACACCCGTACTGTCTTGGTGGAAGATCACTTTTTATTGGCCAAATGCGGTCGTATTTTTTTCGAATCGACGTTGAATCGGTCCAATAATTTGGCATAATATTCGCCGTTGATTTTTTTCCCTTTTGAAGGTAATCGGTGTGGATTATGCCGCGTGCATCTCCAAAAACTGTTGCCATGACCTTGTTGGGCGACAGACCTACCTTGGTTTTCTTCGTCGCCGATGCACCCGGAGAACCCCGCTATTTCGACTGCTGCTTGGTCTCCGATTTCTTGTGGTAGATCCATGTTTCGTCCACGGGTATGAAATGACAAAAAACTCGTCCGGATTGCGCTTGAACAACGCCAAATACTCCTTCGAAGTTGACACACGATTACGTTTGTGGTCAAGTGTGAGCAACCGCGGCACCCATCTTGCGGATAGCTTTCTCATACCCAAATAATCTTTCAAAATCAAAACCACTGAGCCATGTAATATGCATATAGCTTCTAAAATCTCATGCACTTTTAATCTTCAATCGGCCAACACCATATTGTGGATTATTTCAATTGTTTTAATTCCAATTATGGTAGTGACCTCAATTGGGCGTCCAGAACGTTCGGCGTCACTCGTCTTTGTGCGACCATAAAGAAATTTAATAAACCAATTATTTACCATTAAAATGGATCGTGCAGAGTCCCCATAGTATTTATCAAGCTTATCCGTGGCTTGAGTTGTTAAATGATAAATTGCTGCGCCTCGGCTTCTTTGGCTGGCCCGGCGTACATTACCTGAGAGATGGTGGTGAAAATCATAGAAATCGTACGCACAGGCTAGAGTTAGAAGAATCGGAAATGCTTGTATATATAATATCACACGTCTAAAAGTAATTCTCGATTGCAACACTGTGTTTCATAGTTTTCGTCCTGGGTAATGGCGTCCGGTTGAAGGTCCTCAGCCCCATTGCGAGGCCAGGGAAGACCGGAGGCTCGCCTCGTTATACCACGCGGTTGTAATGTCCGACGCCGTTCTCTCCTTCCGCGTCGTTACTCGCATTTTTCGTCCGACACGTCTTGCCGCCAACGATCGTCCGAGCTCTCCACTGGGTCTGGCTTAGCGCCCGCCGCGCGCGAACCCGGCGCACCGACCAATCAACAGTCAGGCAGCGCGTGACCTCACACACTACGCCGCGCGCTGTTCCAACGTTCAAAGTACAAAATAAATTAATACAATTATTAGCCGTACTAATATTTCTGTGTTCTGTTAATCGATGTATTTTAATATTTATTTTTCATTGGTATTTGTAAGAAATCTATGACGTTGTAGCGATTTTTCAGTAAGAGTTGAGAAAATAAATCTTGTAATGTCAATAACATAGATACTTAGTAGGTCATATACCGAAATTTTCCGATTTTGTCTTTTTGTCGCAACAATTCACTTTTGAAAAAAGAATTGTCGCGAGAAAAAAATCTAGAATTGACTAGCTCGAGATTCGAACCGGCTATTTTCGGAATGTCAGTTTGGAACGCTACCACTGCGTTACCCAGTTTCTCTGGTATTCGATGTTGCACTATTAATAGCACTTATCTGTGTAATTATCTGTCGTTAATATCGTCAATCACGTGCATTTTCCCACATCAGCGCATAACTGCTGTATGGCAGTATAGCTTGTCATTTTATAGATTCTGTTTTGCGGGGAAACAGCTTCCAGTACTTTAACAGTACCCTCACCCGTGATCGAAGTGTACACTGAGAAAATAATTTATTTAAAATTAACAAATCTTGAGTTGAATATAGCGAGATAAATATTTTATTACTATAGCTAAATTATAGTCAAGCCAAAGAAGATTTTTTAATTGTTAGCAAATGTTTTCTAGCTTTATTAGAACCAAACCAATATTATTTAGCCCAACTACAATTTGGTAATGATAACTAGACATTTATTGTACCGTACCCAACTCTAGAGTTGTTAACATTAAATAGATTGTTTTCTCAGTGTACTTGCGTTAATGATGCTATCACAGTTCAAATATTGTTTCGTATGCGTCTAGCAAGATCAGACGAATCAAAAAGTGTAGACCTTGGTCCTTTTGTCACGACAATGTACTGTCAAAAAGTGAAAGTGAAGTGATGGTAATGCATTATTCATTTGCTGACGGCTGCAAAATTAGTGAGCCTTTTATATATTTGTTTAATTTTATTATCTATTTATGTATATATTATTATATACTATTTATATATATTTATGAAATAATCTTTCATAACTTATTTCATAAAAGCCCGCGTGGTGGCTGTTATGAAGTGGGTGGGGCGAGACAGCGTGAAGCGCAATCGAGACGAGATTTGTTACGAGCAGAGTAAGCCTTCCCCTGACGCGCCTAGCACGGGCAACGTGGTGGGGGCAGTAATAAAATATCCCTACCTCGCCGTCTGGCATCACTGCCTTCCACTTATCCCGCTCCTGACCGATCTGCTGACGTGCCCTGCCTTGGAGCTCACTGGGCTGCGTATAGTCGTCTACGCCTTCTGTTACCGCCCGCGCTGCGCCTTCGTTCTGCCACGCTTTGTAACCTATGATATAGTCACACTCCCTATACATCAGTATTTTCAATAGAAAGATTGTTCCAAGTCAGATATAGGCTTGCGGTGGAATGCGGATCTAGCTGGGCATTAAACCGAGCGGGGCCCCGCAAAAACAGATGATGTCATCACATCGGAATTCCCTCACTGTCACAAACAGCGGGTCAGCAGCCAGCTGACCTCGCTTGGCGGCGAGGGGAAGGCGGGTGGCGCGGTAACGTCAATCTAGAAAAATGAAAATCGACGTTAAAATCACGCAAATTCAAAGTTTGAAAAGAAATATCACGGAGAGGGGTACGAAGAGGGGAACTAGTATAAATGCCATGCAAGAGAGCAGGAGGCTCTCTCTGGTAAAAACGAGTACCCGCAGTAGATCTAGCCTGCTACGCAGAGGCAACCCGATACGAAGCTAGCAAACAGAAATCAAAAGAAGCGCTAGGAATTAGGAAACAGCGGGTTTGGATTGAAAACCGAATTTCTCAATGAAACCAAACCAATTACGTAGTCGAATTTAAGCTAGTGAATAGATTAAGAATAATTCAGCACTATAAATTAAGTAGGAGTTAGACTGAAAGAAATTAAGAATGCGACGAGGAAACAGGAAATATCTGGCAGCGACCTAGATATAGACAACGAGAACTGGAGAAAAACATTTAAGGCAAAATCAAGTAGGTTTATTAGAGTTTAAGTAGAATAATATAGAATTAAGGATAATTATTGATTCGACGTAGTGGTTAATGCGTAAGATCATCTACTAGCTCGGAAGAGGTGCGTATTAAGAATATGTCAAAAGACACAGTAGCATATTGCGGAAAAGAGAGGAAAGGAGACCTGTGAGATTTACGAACAATTACAAAAAGAATTAGGATATGCTAAACTATATAATAAACAAATTAAAATCAGCGACGCACAGGAGAGGAATACCATGAGAGTAATTCTCGAGAGAAGCACGGACAGGAGATAAAAACTGGAAATCTCCAAATCCATAACACTAAAGAACAAGAGATTTAGGAGAATCAGAGGATAGTGGGTCGACGGTAAAGAAAAGAGTCTAATAAGAAAAACACAACGGTATCTCGCACGCTGAGATAGAGCAGCGCAACCAGAAGACAGGCAGAAAGAAACATAAATTACTCACTCAAGTTAGGAAAATCCGAGTGAACCAGTCAACGGAGGCGAGTGGTGTCAAACCATCACGAAACAATCAACCAAAAATTCTCCTGGCCAATAAATAAATAAAAGAGGACTAATTAAACATTGTAAACCTAACCACATAAAAAGAGCGTAATTCATTACTCAAAAGTCCCACCACCAAGAAAACGCGCACAGACGGTAAACGAGGACAGCATGGACACGTTGGAACAAGAATACATACAAAAAACCACGTGGAAACACCGGAAATTCCATTCTTCCCGAAACCGAAGTGACATGAGCGTGGATCCAGCGGGCATGACAGCTGACAGCCGAGTCGGCAACAAGTCTCCAAGGCGTAGCAGAAGGCGCGTTAAGCTGCCCGTGAGGATAACAAGTAAGACGGAGGCACCCGATTTTCATCAAGTTCTCGAATTCGCCACCGCTCGACAGAGCGGCAGTGTGGAAGGTCCACCATCGCGGAAGATAAAGAAGATCGTGGGACTACTGACTTCTACTACGGACTACTGAAACATTCTTGCAACCTTGTTAAATAAACCCTATTTTTACCTACTCAGAAGTCTAAATTAATTATCCCTGTGTTCGAGCCCGAATTCTTCCTCTGAGAAGATAAAAATTACCAGGTGCACAAGTATAAAATGCAAATTTCAGACAACAGATGGCGCACGAATGTAAAGGGTGGTTAAATTGTAAGGGCCGATGTTGAATGTGAACCACACTTAAACGTCAAGTTTTTTTCTGCATTTCATTTGACATTTCTCAATTTCAGACTAACTCAATTTGAACCATGGAAAGATACACAATCGAGCAACGCGTTAAAGTTATTCAGGCTTATTATGAAAATGGGCGTTCAAATCAAAATGCATATCGTGCACTTCGTGATTTTTTCGGTCAATTTAATCGTTCAAATGTGCGTACAATCGGAAAAATCGTGCAAAAATTTGAGCAAACCGGGTCTGTAGGAGATATTAAAACACCAGTGCTCGTACAGTACGTACTGCAGAAAATATTGCTGCTGTTCGCGATAGTGTGGCTGAAGAGCCGTCCACCTCAAAATGAGGCCGGTCAGGCAGTTACTGTGAATGGTGTTCGCTATCGTGAGATGATGACGAACTTTTTATGGCCCGAATTGGAAGATATGGATGTGGGCGATATGTGGTTTCAACAGGACGGTGCCACTTGCCACACAGCTAACGAAACAATGGCTCTTTTGCGCGACAAATTCAATGGCCGTGTTATCTCACGTGGTGGCGATGTCAATTGGCCGCCAAGATCATGTGATTTGACACCGTTGGACTTCTTTCTTTGGGGTTATTTGAAAGAAAAGGTGTACGTCGATAAGCCAGCAACAATTCAAGAGCTAAAGGATGAGATAATTCGGCACATTAACGGCATAGAACCTCAATTATGCCTAAGCGTCATCGAAAATTTGGACCATCGGATAGAGGTGTGCCGCCGAGGTTGCGGCGGCCATTTGGCCGATATTTTGTTCCATACATAATTGAACCATACCATATTATCATAATAAAAAGAATTGACAATAATTTCCTAAATAATTAGTGTTTTATTCAAAATCAACATCGGCCCTTAAAATTTAACCACCCTTTAGTTTGTGCTATAAAGATTTGACACTTGTGCCATTTTGTTGTGTCATCAACAAGTGTCATATGCGCATGAGTGATAAATTGTAAAAGTGTTTTGTGTTGTTGTGTTCAATATGTCGAAATTTATAACGAACAAAGAGCATTCGCGGCCAGTATTAATTTTTTGTTTTCACTTCAAGAAAACTGCTGCTGAATCATACCGATTACTTCGAGAAGCTTATGGTGAATATGCTCTATCGCAAGATATGTGTGAACGATGTCATCGGCGTTTCAAAAGTGGTGACTTCGATGTTGCAGACAAGGTACGTGGAAATCCGCCAAAAAAATACGAAGATGTGGAATTGCAAGCATTGTTGGACGAAGATTATTCGCAAACACAAAAACAACTCGCCGAGCAATTTGGCGTTAGTCAACAAGCTGTTTCCAATCGGCTGCGAGAGATGGGAAAGATTCAGAAGACTGGTAGATGGGTACTACATGAGTTGAACGACAGTCAAATAGAAAAGCGCAAAAAACACAAGTGACATTTTGCTCGCTCGGTACAAAAGGATGTCGTTTTTGCATCGTATAGTTACAGGGGATGAAAAGTGGATTTATTTTGAGAATCCTAAGCGTAAAAAATCATGGGTAGACGCACCAGGCGCACCATCCACATTAACCGCAAGACCGAATCGCTTTGGCAGAAAAACGATACTCTATGTTTGGTGGGACCAGAGGGGCATAGTATATTATGAGCTGTTAAAACCTGTGGAAACGGTTAATACTAAACGTTACCAACAACAATTGACCGATTTGAACCGTTCGCTGCTTGAAAAAGGCCAGAATACCGAAAGAGGTAACACAAAGTCATTTTTCTTCATGACAATGCATACGGCAAAACCGGTTCGCGACACGTTGGAAGCGCTCAGCTGGGAAGTTCTACCCCACGCGGCTTACTCGCCATACTCGGCTTCTTCCGATTACCACTTGTTTGCATCGATGGGTAACGCACTTGCTGAGCAGCGCTTTGGATTGTACGAAGATGTGAAAAAATAGCTCGATGAATGGTTCGCAGCAAAAGGGGAAGATTTTTATACTGGCGTGGTATTCACAAATTGCCCGAAAGATGGAAAAAGTGTATAACAAGCCGTGGAACATATTTTGAATAAAGCACTTTTTATCATTCTTCCAAACTTAACATGTTTTTTTTAGAAAAAAAATCCGCATTTCATACTTGTACATCTGGTAATGTGACCGATAAAAATTACCGTTACAAACCATACAATAGTTTGAATGGAGATTTCCTCGTTGCGACCCTTGTCAAGCTAGCAGACGGAAATTCCAAAAATGGATTTACTATATACCTAAATAAGCTAATATATAAGTATCATAATATACCAGGTCTATAAATATGAAACCGGAATTTGCCCATATATGGCCCTAAGTGTGAATGTGTTACCGTCAAATCGCGTCATTGGCGCCATTTCCTTGTTGACATCTCTGACAAAGATTTTCAACTCACAACAATACAAGTTTCATACAACAGCATAGTTTGTAATAGCGTTGAACATATCGAATTTTGTGCCTGGAAACTACGATTTGCGGACAGCATTGATTTTCTGTTACCAATTGAAGAAAACTGCTGCAGAATCGCATCGAATGCTTGTCGAAGCTTACGGTGAGCATGCTCTTGGTAAATCACGGTGCTTTGAGTGGTTTAAAGAATTAAAAAGTGGCTATTTTGACGCGAGAAATGAAGAACGTGGAAGACCACCGAAAAAGTTTGAACACAGCGAATTGCAAGCATTGTTGGATGAGGATGACACTCAAACACAACAACAACTCGCGGATCAATTAAATGTGACACAAGAAGCCGTCTCCATACGTTTGAAAGTCATGGGAAGATCCAGAAGATGGGAAAATGGGTTCCACATAAACTGAATGAAAGACAGCAGGAAAACCGAAAAACCACTTGCGAAATGCTGCTCGCCAGGTACAAAAGAAAGTCATTTCTCCATCGAATTGTGACTGGCGATGAAAAGTGGATATAATTTGAGAATCCTAAGCGTAAAAGATCATGGGTAACTCCAGGCGAACCATCGACATCGACTGCAAGGCCAAATACTGAAGGCCCCTCTGCTAGCTTGATATCAAGCTAGCAGAGGGGTTTTCAAATTGCATTACTGGCTAAATTAAAAGAGCACTAAAATTATAAACTTAGCACCAAATTAGCACCTAAAAAGCATTTAGGTATATATAGCTTATATATTATATATTAGGTTATTTATCATATATATATTATATATTATACCAGGTCTATAAATATGAAACCGGAATTTTTGTATAGAAAATACACGTTTATTATATGAAAATGATAAAAAATATTTTATTCGAAGTATTGCCCATCGCTAGCTATACATTTTTCCCACTTGTCTGACAATTTGTGGATGCCACGCCAAAAAAAAACTGTTGCTCTTTTCAGGCAAACCAGTCATCGAGCCATTTTCGTACATTTTCGTAAGAAGTAAAGCGATGCTCAGCAAGTACGTGTCCTATCGATACAAATAAGTAGTAATCGGACGGAGCCAAGTCTGGTGAGTAAGCCGCATGCGAAAGTATTTCCCAAATAAACGCCTCAATCGTTTCCTTGACCAGTTTTGCTGTGTGTGATGGTGCATTATCATGAAGCAAAATGACTTTGTGTTGCCTTTTTTTATATTCTGGTCGTTTTTCACACAAAGCTTGATTCAAATCGATCATTTGTTGTCGGTAGCGTGCAGTATTAACGATTTCGCCAGGTTTTAACAGCTCATAATAGATCACACCCTTCTGATCCCACCAAACACAGAGCATTGTCTTTCGTCCATACCGATTTGGCCTTGCAGTCAATGTCGATGGTTCGCCTGGAGTTACCCATGATCTTTTACGCTTAGGATTCTCAAATTATATCCACTTTTCATCGCCAGTCACAATTCGATGGAGAAATGACTTTCGTTTGTACCTGGCGAGCAGGGTTTGACAAGGGTCTCGTTGTGGCGTTCTTTGACTCGTTTAGGTGCTGCTCCACTCGATACATTTCCCGGTTCCACGTTCGCCCCTCACTGTCTCGCAGATTCTGCTGCAGTAACGGCATGAGGGTCGCGTTTACCCTTTCCACCTGATCGTTTGCTTATGAGTGTCGTCGCGAGTTCAGCGTGTGCCGTATGCCGTGCTGATTACACCAGCCCTCGAATTGACGTGACGTAAAACATGTTCCGCGGTCGGTAACAGCGAGCCGCGTCGCCCCATGTACACAAACCATCGTGTCTACTGCTTTCAGCACTGTCCCCACTTTTATGTCGTTACCTGCAAATAACTTCACGAAAGCGTCGATGTGATGAACGGACCGAGGTGATCCATACGTACGATGGGGAATTGCCTTTCGCCCGGTGTGATCGGGTGGGGCTTAGCGGACAAGGGTATCTGCAAATAACCTTGCGCTAAGTCCAGCACAATGAAAACTCGCGCATCCCTGATTTGCCATAAGTGGTCGTCCACATTCGGCAATGGGAAATGCACCTGCTCAGTTTGAAAATTTAATCTTAAAAAATCGGCTACAAGTCGCGACGCCCCGTTCTTCTTTTTTACGAGTAACACGGGACTCGCTTACGGTGAATCTCCTCGGCTCGCCACTGACGAATGATTTTCTTAAATTTTTTTGAGTTTTGTTTTTCGTTCGTCCGATGTCGCCCGATACGGCTTCGCGCATACAGGTCGACTTCCCTCTTTTTCTGTTGTTTGCATGGTCATGTTGGTGGGTTGTCCGATCTCCCGGAGTTCCAAAGACACGCATGACCGGAATTCATTTAGTATTTCCACGAGTTCGTTTGTTTCGTGCGGAGTCATCCCTGCTCCGATTTCCAGCTGTTTCGGGGTAATTGGCTGCCTGTATTCGTCCCTGTCTAGCAGTTTGAGTGTATGAATGGTTCCGTGTGGTACATATTTTGCTGAGTCGATCCTCCGCGTTTCCTTCCCGAGGTTCACGATCGCAAATGTGTACTCTCGTTCCTCGTCCTTGGGGACTGTTCATACCCATCCCTCCGTGCGCGCAACTCGCGCATTGTACACACCGCACTGTCTCCATCGATAAACACATCCATGTCTCTGTCATTCATGCGAGCGCGTTTTACATACGTGTCCAAATTGTGTCCAATTGAAGCACTTCGGTAACCCTTTCGGATTACGTGCAGGAAGTCGCAACGCACCTGCCTCTCGTCTTCCCTTCGGTTATTCAGATCGACCTCTAATGCTCTCATCCACCGGTCGCTCATCGCGTCATCTTGAAGTATTCTTAGACCCTTGCCGACGCTATTCTGCAGCGCGGTCATTCCTGTCATCTGACTTTTTGGGCATTCGCGTATCTTGCGCCCTCCATAAACTTGTGGCCTCGAGCAGATCAACATAAAAATCGCCCGTTGACTCATGATATTGGGCTACTAGACCTTGACCATCTTCTCGAAAACGTAACACCTCGAGGACCTCTACTTTCGTCTCCTGGGTGTTCAAACCCAACTTAGAGCATAGACGAATCTTCGCATGGAAGTAATCCTGGACCGTTTCCCCGCTTCCCTGCGTATGTTGCGCCATCTTCTTCCTCATGCTCTCGTGTGACTCCAGTTTCGCAAAAGTCTTCAGGAACGCTTTCTTGAAGCGTACTCACAAGGTTAGCCAGGGTGTCTTGTAACGATATCAATCCTTAGCGGGGCTCCCGAGCTGCATCCTTGCTACTTGGAGGGCACAGTTTTCTGGGCAGTGCTAGATCCTACCCATCTATTGTATATTCCGTACCCAGTCTTTTGGTAACCCCTCGTTACCTGTGAACACTTCGAGATTTCGCGATAATTCGGAAACCATGTGAAAGGTATGCCGTAGGTTGAAATAATCCCCCCCCCCCTCGTACTCCTCGTTACCCGATGCAAAGGGGTGATCCCCTCGATCGCGTCTATACTGCTCACCGACTCGTAGTCCAAGCGACTTGAAATTCCTCTGTAGGCGATGAATTTCGCGATTGAGACTCCCGCCACGGTCGCGAACCTGCGATCTATACTCTTCCTCGCTACTACTGATGCTAGTACTTGACTGACGCCGTCTCCCCTTGTGTACCTATTCGCGTGCGCTGCCGTCGCGTTCATCGCACCTCCTGTTGCGTGTCCCGTGTATCCCTTCACCTCGCGGTATTAGACGCCACCTTTCGTAATAGCCATCCCCTCGCGTTCCACGGTTTTCCGTACTACCCGTGTCTTTATAATCCGTTCCGCGCGTGAACCAATGAACCCTCCCCTCGATCACCAATTGACTCCGCACTTTATTAACGCGCACTGGTATCGCGGTGCCCTCATACTCGCGCACAAACCGTTCGTCTTGTCTATCGTTCATTGTCCCGCGCGGTACACTATCCTTGCGCGTCCGCCCCATCGTGCCATCGCGCGCACTAGTACGTTTGCTCGTTGGCATGAGCGGAGTTTCCTTCAGCTCGGTCATACCCATTGGCGCTTGAGTGGACCGGGCCTGTCACGACCCGCTCACTGTCACGCCGGGATGAGTAGGCGGAGCCTGCCCCGGCCCTGTGCCCAGTGTCCCACTACCAAGAGTCACGTCTCGCGCGGGGGTCCCCACCTGCTACGTCCTCTGCACTGCGAGTATGGAGGTTACTGACGCGGCCCCGTTGCGGGCTTTCTCTCCACCTAGCTCCAAGACTTGCTGACTCTTGGCGTAGTTGTCGCACGCCATTGCTGGCTGCCTCGTCAACCACCGTCTCATCCGTTGTGTTGCTGTGGTTGACTTCCTCGTTTGATCACCTTCGTGTCCGTCTAATGGACTGCCATCTGCTCCATGTTCTGCACCCAACAGGCGGCCTTGAAACCTGTCCTCTTCGTTTGGCATGTCTGTGCGCTTTTTCCACACAGGTTTTTTTTCTCACTCGCGGCATCTTGCGTTACGGAATGCTTACTGCACACGCGTGTCGCAAATTAATACAATAATTAATTAATTGTTCGTGAGTCATTCAAAACACTACCACACTTCCGGCATCTTGCGAACGACGAATGTCGTTAATCGCGTCGTTTCGCGAATTTCCCTCGCGCCACATGCGCGCCACTTTTGGCTTCCCTAATTGTTCACGTAGTCTCATGGCGTTCTACCGGAAATCTGATAATGCATCACTAACTGTTTCCCGGCACTCTCTCTATTTCACTCGTTCGCGAACTTTCCAAATGCGTCACTTATCCTTCCGTCCTCGTGATCGCGAATTTTCCCTCCCCGAGCCCAGGAGAATCCCATTTTTTATATGATAAAAGCCAAATACTGCGCCTCGGCTTTTTCGGCGGCCCTGGCGTGGATCACCTGGGAGAGGGTGAGGAAAACCATAGAAATCGTACCCACAGGCTAGAGTTAGAAAAATTGAAAATGCTTGTATATTTAATATCACACGTGTAAAAGTAACTGTCGATTGCAACACTGTGTTTAATAGTTTTCATCCTTAGTAACCCCGTCCGGTTGAAAGTCCCCTGTCCTGTTGCGAGGCCAAGGAATACCGTAGGCTCGCCTCGTTACACCACGCGCTTGTAATGGCCGTCGCTGTTCTCTTTTTCCGCGTCGTTGCTCAGGTTTTTCATCCAGCACGTCTTGTCACCAACGATCGTCCGAGCTCACTACTCATCTTCTCGTCGCCCCCCCCCCCCCCCCCCGGTAACCGGGCCGTATACGCAGGAAGGTCGACTCGATTCATGAGCAGTCGGCCCACTCCGGGACATCTATGCGCGACTCCAGCTGCGTGCGGGCCACGGGGTTTAGCAGAGTAATGGTTTTTTTCCACAAAAAATAATGCTTGATGAGCACACAAAATTCACTTTTTGCCATTTTCGCAAAAATTTACGTGGTTCTCTGCTTTCAATGGCTGTCAAACACGAACTAAATGACGCAGCTTGCTCATAATTTCACAGCAGTCTATCGATAGATGGCAGTTGACGGGAGCAGTGTTGCTTTTCAAGTTACAGTGCGGGAAATTAAAAATTTACTAATTAAAAAAGTCACTGAGTTATTCACCCAACCTCGTATACAATAGTGCTTCTCATGGATTTTTTAAAACTCCTTTATCTTTCTGAAATCTCACCTTGTATATACAATCTAGGATGAAAAAGACTACAATGGTCGGAGTATGTGTACCAAGTTTTGTAAAGATATCTGTTAAAAGCTAAACACACTCCCTCGATTGCAGTAGTTCCTTAATGAGACCTTGAGTCTCGTAACCGGTAGTTGGAAGGTAACGAATGTACGACCACGTGTGCCCTTTGAGTAGATGAGTAACAATTGAACCGGGACGGTTTTATTTAGAAAATATTAGATAAATATGTATACAAAGAGATATAAATACTAACACTAATAGGAGTGAGGTAATTCAGCTACGCGAATTAATCGCCTTGACGTATTCTCGCAAGGCATAGGCATCCGCACGATTATCACTCGGTCGCCCCGGCCATATAACACGAAAATAATTGTCTCACTGTTGGAGAATCAGCTGGCGCACGGCGATCGATATTCGTCGTGCGCCTACCTGTTGCGGTGCTCTAGCACACGTTGTTCGGTTGAGCCGAAGATAGCCGAGGCAGGGCTTCGCGAAGCCGAGGATGTGCCTCGTTGGCTTGCCGCGTCGAGTGACAGGATGTCTCTCTCGCTTGACTTCGGTTTCGCTCACCGGCTATCTCGCTCGACTGACTCCAGCGCTCAACGTTAATTTCATATTCCGCAGCCATATTGAAAATTTGACACTTTTTCGCTACACATCCACTGGACAGCACGCGCATCCAATTGGCTCAGGCTTTTCCAAGGACTTTATTCATCGGACTTACTCAACCTCTTGCTCTTCCGGACTCATTGCTCAAGGTAAGAGTGCACTGATATAATTCTGTGACAATTCACTGTCAGTGAGGAGAAAAATGGTACATCAGCACTTGGTCTCACTTGTGGCGTGCGTTGCAGCACATGCTGTACCACGTTCTCCTCATGTTACTTTGCCGGCTTAATTAATATAATTAAGCATGTGCCTCATATTCACTGTATTTTCCCCCAGTAAATCTGCTGGGAAAGTACAGTGAATATTTTTTGCTGAACCATACAGCCTCATTCTATGTTGTATTGTGCTACGCAGCGCAGACTGCGTAGCTGTTCTCACACACAGTCACAGCACTCAAGCAATGTTAATTGCAAGTGCTCTCATTCACTCATTCAAACCTCTCTGCAATGCACTCCTAAGAGTTTGCAGTGAATCGCTGATATACACTTTCGCACTCATTATTCACAGTGTCGTGCTACGCAGTACTGACTGAGGTACCCGCACTGCTCTCAAAGCTCAAGCTATCACCCTCAGCACACAATTAATATAATTGTGTGCTGCTCATTAATATTCAAAATTCAATTTGTTTATTTATTTTTATAATTGTGTATTTTATCTAAATTTATATTTCGGACAATTTTCTAAATTGAATCAATTTTGGTGTAAACTTTAATTGTAGTGTCCACGCATTTTCTGTTAAAATTGTATTTCTACAATATTTTAGGAAGGTATAATAAACCACTTCTTCAATATAACATCTCTGTATCTGGTTTATTTTCCCTCTTGTATCGAGTGAGGCTTCATTCTTTTTCAATATCTTCACAGATCGGTCAAGTTACATTGGAAGGAATTCTCATCACTCACTAACAAGTTATTTGAGAAAAAGGGCGTAACTATAAGTAGGGTAATTACTAATTAAACAATTAATCGATAACGATGAGAATAAGCCATAATTCAACAAAAATATTTATACTGTAACGTGGCAGAATATTTAGGCTACGTCCTTCTCGCTCGACGGCTACCTACACGATCACACAGGGTTGTAAGGTGTGATTTTTAGGTCTTATTTATTCTTTATTTTTATTTTTATTCTTTGTTGTATTTTTTTTATATACTGCTATTGATATGCCGAGGGATGGAGAGAGAGTAAGAGGAAGAGGAGAGCAACGCAACAACGGGAAACTTCGGACCGATATTCTATGTCTTTCGGGGTCGGGATATGCCATTTTCCCGACGATGCACCAAATAATACGCGGCCTTCTATCCTTAGCTGCCGTCGACTCACAGGAATTTATATATCTCCGAGAGTCATCTGCTGGGCTACGCAACGTTGATATTGTCTGTCGCTAAGTAATACATCATCCAGCTTAGGCGCTGGTCCTGGTCATCGTGCGACACAGGTCCCCCCAACCGAGTTTAGCGGGTTAAGTGGGGATCATAGTTCGCGGGCACGCGTACCGGGAGGACCTCAGGGCTTTTTCCCGGGGACCGTTGAGGGAACCAGACGTAGCGTACATTCTATCTGTATCCCGCTCTATTTTTCGACCTCCCGCGAACTATTATCAAGGCGAGGAAAATAGGGTGGTTCTCCGAGCCAACATCCGAACATACTACTATACCATCAGCTTTCGTAACCCAAGAAAAACCAGAAAGAATAATGCAACATCTTTCGAAGTTTCCCGGATTTCGAGGAACGTCACGGCAGCATCGTCTCGGTGAGCTTTTTTCCTGTCTACTGAGACGTACTGGCTATTCTATAACGCACGGTACACACAGCAAGGCATCGCTACCGCGCGTTACACACACAGGGTAAGACCGGCCTATACTCGACAGCTTATAACGCTCGGTACGCACACAACTAAGCACCGCTACCGAGCGCCACTCACACCAGTTAGGCCGGCATATCGGTGACCAAGTCCCGTTATTCCACCCGAAAAATACGAATAACGAAATATTAAAAACCAACGACGATTTTTAAAATGACGTACCAGTGGGCTACAGGACATGGGCTACAGGACCGCCACCAACTATAGTCATACCAAAAGCATGGGCCAGCTGGATGGGACTCTGGTATAAAAAGACCCGAATTTCGGCACTCGGCGAACAGTTTTGTTCGCAGGTCCTGCCAACGCAGAAGTCCAGCTACCAAGAAGGAAGAGCAACCAACCCTCGCTAGGTGCAGCCGTACTGATAGAGCCCAGCAGTGGTACCTGTCACATACATCTTACGGGAAGCAGCTGAGTCGGTGCTGCGTTCAAGGCCGACGCACCGTAGACCCAAACATAAACAGAGCGGTCTATCGCTGTCTCTCTTCCTCACACTAGTAGCCGCGGACGGAGCTATCTAATCAAGCAAACTCAACAGTCTTCTCTCTCTCTGACACAAAATACGTTCCGAAATATTTTAAATAACGAAGATATAAGATCTTCATATTAAAAACCAGGAAATTATGGTAGTAATTCAATAGGGATCGAATATAGAATGAAGAGGCAATAAATGCACAGGGTACGGCCCTGATATACCGAGACACTGCGCATGCACTCAGAATGCATCGTACGGACGCCGGATAGTAGCAGCGGTCGGGTGGACGCGTAGTCGACCTCTAAAAAAACATAGATATCCACTCCTACCAACAGACCTGTAGCGTTGGAAAGTAGACTATTCGGCGGTAGAATCAAGCGACGGCCGGCTAGTTACCGACAGTACGCGTGCTAAAACTCTTACCTAAGGAACGCGACGGGTAGATCAGAATTATCAAGCAACGTTTATCTTTCTTTTATTAATTCAATATTAGTTAATGAATATCTACACATTATGAATTATATTATTTACCAACATCTCTTTTCACGCCATCGAACATATTGTTAAAAGTTACATTTTTATCTTTATGAATTCTTTAACTACACCTGCGGACACGATTGTAACTGCACTCGAGTGCCCGGGAATAATTACATGTAAGGCCCGAGGTAGCCAAAATACCGAGAACAACAGGGTCAGATAATTGAATCTTCTATGCATTTTCCGGATGTATCGCATAATTTCTATCTGTTCATCTGAATAAACCCTACTTCTACCTATTACAAAAGCCTAAAATTACTTTCCTTCCTGCTCGAGTCCGAACAAGCCCATTAAGGGCAATGTTAACGTTTAATACCGTTACACTACGGTCTTTCGCTAAGATTTTATTATTTTATCATTTAACTGGTTTATTCTAAATTTATTCAAGCTTAGTCACCCTTGCGGCTCTGGTACACTGCGTGCAGAGTGTTAATTTGTATTGGGAATCGCGGCGTTTAATAAATGTAATCTCGAGATCGTTTAACCGGTAGAAGCCGGGGAAAAGTCATAGCATTAATTAATTGTTTTTTTTTCCAATAGTTAAATCGTGCGCGAGTTAGGCCGTTATCCCGAAGTGTGTAGGTTTGTGTGGGATTAGAACGGAATAGACCGCGTCACGGATTTTAACCAGATTATAGACTTTGGATTTATGTGGGTTAATTTGAGTTTCCTTTCGTTTCAATTTAGAAGGTCGTACGCGCGTTAGTACGTCGTCCCGTTGTGAATTTGATGTGAAAAAAGCTCGCACGTTATAGACCGCGTCGCGTATCATTCAAATTAATCGGAGTTTCTTTGTCTTGTTTATTTATTTATTTATTTATTTTATTTATTATTCATTATTTTTGTTATTATTTAATTATTAGTCGTCATTTATTCGTTATATTATATTTTGTGAACTGCGGAAGATCCCTCAGTTTCTGTCTTTTACATGATATATAAATCTCATAATTGAAATAGCGGGCCGTTAGTAGCTTCGCGTACGTGACCTCCTGACGTCCCGTTGTTCCGGTTTTCTTGGACGTATGTGGGATTAGCTCGAGATAGGCCGTATCGCGGACTGTGAACAGAGACTACCGAGCGTTGAAAATTTATCGATGAATATTGTTCGAAATTCGAAGCGAGCGAGATACGCTATACAACATCTACAGCGTATGGGAGTGAGCGAGAGAACGTGATAACTGCTACCGTTGAATTAAGTATTAAAATTGAGATACCGGACTAGATTTGGAAAATTGTTAAAAAGGAGAGACTAACAATAAGTTTACGGGACATTTTATTTGAATTCTAAATTGATGTTTATTGGAAATTAATATCTGTTCGCCAGAAATAAAGAAGTTTGTAAGTCCCGTACCTGCTGTTGTTGTTTAAATTATTTACTGTTATTATTTTATTTATTTTGTTATTATTTATTCAGCTGACTTCATTTATTGTTCTCGTTTGGTGTATTAATTGACAATATTTATTATTTGACTTTCTTCATTAATTTTAATGACTTATTTTCATTAATTGATTTTATTCGTATTTTAGTTTTGACTAATAAGTGACTTGACAGTCCGAACCACCCACTCTGCCTCGAACAGCTGTAGCTGGCCTGGGTTGAGGCTGGTCATCCAACTCTGTATTTTTTCCTTCCAGCGCAAAAGCGCCTGGCGCCCATCTCGAAAGAGAAAATAAAAAGGAATGGAAAAATAACTTGGACCAGCCATAGGTAACGTGGTGCGTTGAGGCACAAATTTACGTTACAATACTAATAAGAGATTAACGCAAAAATCAGCTTGCCTACGATAACGAAAGTTAACTACAAAACCTGTAACAAAATTATTACTAGTGGTTTCATACGAAGGATTTAATTAAGTTCCGTGCAAACGCTGAAATTATGAGCCATTACCATAGACACATCTACATAGAAGCGAGCATAAGGATATTACCTAGACCAAGAAACTCTATCAAGAGTAGGCCAAGAAGCGGGGTGGTAAAAATCGCCTCATTTTCAAGGGAAAAGCGTCTCAAGCGCGTTCCCTCACCTAATCGCGTGGTCCTCTGTGTATCACATTGCGCGGACAAATCAGAGCGCGCCATACCGATGCACTTGCATGGATCTATGGCTCTGCATCTCGGGAAGCTACTCTGCGGGGTAAGGGGAATGAATACGTGTATGGTTGAGATAGACCAACGGGAAATTCTTATAATCTGGATAGGATTTTGTCCCTTCTTTTCTCTTAACGCGCTTGACGACAAGAATTTCTGACGCTCAGAAGCCCTATAAAAAACCGCGAAAATCGGCCGGAGACACAGTTTCCCGGGGATCAAGTAGTACAGTTTCACAGTTTCAAGTAGTACAGAGTGCGAGTAAAAAGAGTACTGGACAAAGAGTCCAGAATACAGAGATCGACAGTACCTATAGTAATTAACGCATGCAAAATTGGGAATATTGAACGTGCAACATACGACTACTCATGTAGTTTTATTTCAATAAATAATTATTAATAGGCACCAACGCATACGTTCGGTTTTGAGTTTGTCCGACTTCACCAGTGTACGTCCAACCAACGTTCAACAGCAATAACCACAGCAATAAAGAACCGTAAGTACAATTTTCTTTTACCAATTAAAGTGAAATCTTGCTCCGCGCGAAATTGTCATTCAAGTCCCTCCCCATTATTCGTGAAGTGATTATGCCGAACAAAGAATAGGCTGCGATTTTGACGCAACAAATTCTGGGGGCTCGTCCAGGATCTTAGAGTGTTAGTTTAGTTTAAACTAATTTTGTAAAAAATCAACTGAAAATAAACTATTTTTACTTTTCTTTTTTTACCGTGGTTTTGTAAGTCTATTTAATACTCGAAAATCGATTTTTTACTTTTTATTGAGTTTTAGTGATTCAATTACTTAACGAAAATTTATCCTTCCTTCCTACTGAATTTTTACAAATCGATTTAATTCATAAAATCCACCTTTTTCCTTCTTACCGCATTTTTGAAAATTGATTTAAATCATAGAAATTGATTTTTTACTTTTTTTTTAATTTTAACGTTTCAATGAAAATTTATCATTCTTTTCTACTAAGCTTTTATAAACCGATTTAATTGATAAAATCCACCTTTTCCCTTTTTACCGCATTTTTGAGAGTTAATTTATTTCAAAAAATCGATTTTTTACTTTTTAATGAGTTTTAACGACTCAAGGAAAATTTGTCATTCTTTTCTTCTAAGCTTTTATGAATCGATTTAATTCATAAAATCCAACCTTTTTACTGCATTTTTGAAAATTGATTTAATTGATTAATCGCACCTACCAAGCACACACTCAACTCATGCAAACGCTACACTCACAGTCATCTGACGCCTCGCGTCGTTTGGTATAGCTCGCAGGTATGCTATATCGATTTATCGACCGCGCACTCAAGCACATTGTCCATCAGCTCACATCCTCGATCGAAGCTCACTCAAGCGGCCAACGCTGCTAGCGTGGCCCCAGCGGCAAGACCACTCACAAGGCTCACTTTCCATCGCAGGCGGCGAATCACTACTCAAGCAAGCTGTGACGCACGTCCGCCCTCTTGATACTCTGCCTCGTGGTCGACGGATGTGGCCATTGTTCTCACTCGAGTCGTTCGCGCTACACGTTACCGCGTAAACTCACAGAGATATTCATTAGTTCCACTCACTTTGGTGTGCATTCAGTATTATAGTGTATTACATTCTTGGTCAAATCACCCGTGTTTCAACTCAGTGTCAGTGCGAATCACAGTAAACCAACAGGACTATTGCAACATTCATATAAACGTCAACGGCGTGGTACGTCGTTGGCAGCAAAGACGCCATTCTGCCTCGCACCGTTCGTTGGCGTTAGCTCACTCACCAGCCTGCCGTGTGGCTTCACTAGAGCTCTATAATCAGACCATATCCCCAGGATCAATCACACGGGATCAACAAGTCAACTCAGAAGCCGAGAACCCACTAACCACCAGTTCATCAAGACACAGGCCAGACAAATCACAGTATATATTTTTTGTATTCACCAGGTTTTTTTATGCAATCACTGTTAATTAATTAAAATGAACATTGAATTTATTATTGTAAATTACTGAGTGTATTTAATTATTTATACTTGTCCCCAGGATCCTTAATCTTACTATTCGCATCTGTTACTCGACATGCTACGTGTAAGTGCATCGACTTGCTACCTGTCGACAGATTAAAAATATTTCAAACTCAGTGTCAATCATTTGCATACATAGTTTGGACTTTCGAGCTAATTCCAACTCACTCACACTCATTATCATACATTTTTTGGTCCTTCGAGCCGGATCCTGATCAAGTATAAATTTATGCCTCGATACTCACATAAATCACCAATCAGCACATGTAATACACTACAGATTGCGCAACTCAGCATCTATCGATACAAGGTAATGCTCAACAATAATAAAATACTCACCCAAGTGCGCTAATCGTTTATTGTAAACTATTCAACAGGCTCAACCAGTTCAAATCATGGCTGACGATAAGAAATCGCTGTCAGATAAAATAAATCCTCGCAGGAAGGCGACTCACACGAGGGTGATGCGGAAATAACCGATGGTGCAGCAGTCGTTATCGACACACTCAATGTACCAACCGTGGTACAAAGACTACGTTTAAGAACGCCATCACCAAGCACCAATCAAGCTAACCTCATGGACTATAAGGTCGCATCACAGCATACGAGGATAGCAATGATCAATCAGCTGCACGATCAACTTCAAAACTCACCAGGCTGCGTTTTCGAAGAACTCAACGGCCATTTAGAGATTTTAAATCGCACTTGGGAATGTTTTTGTAATGAACATAATCAAATGGGAGAAACATGTAAACGTGCTTTTCTCACTCACCCTTATGTTACAGATAAGGTGTACGAATCAGGCTTTGACAGTTATTTCAAGGCACTCACAATCTTCCTGCGAGAGAAGGCAATCGCAAAAACTCAAGAGACCACATCAAACAGAGCTGATCAACAGAGTCAATCAAGTCAGCACAGATCAACATTGCCAAAAATAAAGTTGCCAGAATTTGACGGCGACTTTACAAAGTGGCCGACATTTAGAGACTTGTTTGCTTCGATGATGGTCGACAATGAACAAATCAGTGATGTAGAAAAACTTCACTATTTAAAGATCAGCCTCAAAGGATCTGCCGCTCAACTGATCTCCAATGTGCCGATCAACAATGATTCATTCAACTCATCATGGCAAATAATCAAAGACAGATTTAACAACAAGGAAAGACTCATCCTGTCTTGTGTTAAGAAACTCTTTAGCAACACTCGACCAGTGGCGAAAACGGCAGCAGCACTCAACACGTTGATCAGTTCAACCAAAGAAATATCCAACGCACTAAATGTTCTTGGAGTTGACACCAAATCATGGAACTACGTACTAATATTCGTAGTAGCTCAGCGCCTCGACACGTCCATGCGTGAAGCATGGGAGTACAAGAGAAGCGCTCACAAACAACCAACATCATTCCAAGACTTGATGGGATTCATCGAATCTAGAGCGAGAGCCCTAGAAATAATTCCGATCAACCCAGATCAATCAGCTGACAGGGCCAGCACCACATCATCAAGACAACCATCGCGTTCAACAGCTCAGCCAGCAAGGACCTCTCACTATGCGTCTACTCAACCGAGGCCACACCAATATCCTTGCGACCACTGTGGTGGTTCACATTATATTGTGAGCTGCCCCAAGTTTAGAGATCTTCAACCTGCAGATCGCCACAAAGTTGTGACTGAACATCGATTGTGTTTCAATTGCTTTGGTCATCACAACCTCCACTCGTGCCAATCAACCATCAACTGTAAAACGTGCGGTGCAAAACACCACATGATGATTCATTTGCCATCCACAACAAGAACTACATCACAGTCAAATCAACCAGGCACATCAGCTATACCTGCCACAAGTGATCCAAGCAACGTCTCACGTCAATGAGAAATTGACGTGCCATTTTGCCAACTCATCAACTCACACGGTAGAACAGCAGTTCTACTAGCAACGTGTCAAGCATTACTCATTACATCTTTCGGCACCCACCAAGTCAGATTACTCATTGATCCAGGATCAGAGCTCACTTTCGTCTCAGAACACCTCGTATCAGACCATGGGCTTACTCGTCAACACTCATCAATTCCCGTCATTGGCATTGGAAGCACGAGATCAACGCAAACAAGAGGTACCACCACATTTACATTACGATAAATTCATTCATCACAAGGTGTTACCATCGCAGCTCACATACTCACTAAGTTGACGAGTACATTGCCTTCAGTACACACACAACCACAGGAGTGGCCACACGTCACATCACTGCAATTGGCAGACCCTGACTTCTTAACACCACGACCAGTAGATATCATCATCGGGGCTGATTCATATGGGCTAGTCATCCAGCCTGGCATCAAGAAACACTTAGACGTCTTACCGATTGCACAATCAACAATATTTGGGTGGATTATTCTTGGTTCAGTCCCAGAGAATTATTCAACACCGAGCAACTCATACCACATAGCAGTAGAATCATCAAACAAGGAACTTCAAGATCTTCTTACGCAGTTCTGGGTTCAAGAAGAAACACCATCGACAACAGATCACAAGCTCACCCCAGACGAAGAAGCGTGTGAAAAGCATTTTCAAACGACTTACACTCGAGACGAAGAAGGACGATACATCGTGTGAATCCCGCTTAAATCATCACCATCGAGTATAGGAGACTCAAAACACACTGCTCAACGATGTCTACAACGACTCCTGAAGAAACTTTCAACAAATAACTTATACACCAATTTATACAACTCATTCATGAAAGAGTATGAAGAGTGTGGTCACATGATACGTGTACCATCCTACCATCAGTCAACTCAAATGAGCGAATCTGTCCATGACTATTGTGAAACAGAGTCGACCTTGGCACATGATGCTGTAGCATCAGGAGGGTTGAGGGTCTCGGAAGATCTATTGTCAGAACAAACTCATGCTCATTCTCCATATTATCTTCCTCATCATGGTGCACTGAAAGAAGATCGAATCACGACAAAGTTGAGAGTTGTCTTCAACGGATCCAGCCCAACGACGTCGCAAGTATCACTCAACGGCATCCAGCATGTTGGAGCAAAATGTCAACGTGACATCTCAGACGTGCTCATATGGATCCGACAGCACAAACTCATCTTTTCAACAGACATCACAAAGATGTACAGACAAATCAAAGTCCATTCGGACGATTGGGATTTGCAACGAATCATGTGGCGAGATGACCAACTCAATATGGTGCCATATCACCTCACAACAGTGACGTATGGAACTCGCTCAGCATCATTCGTAGCAATCAGATCATTGCTTCAACTAGTTGAAGACGAAGGTCATCGCTTCCCGCTCGCAATCGAACCATTTATGAAAGGCAGATATGTTGACGACATATTTGGAAGAGCTGATCAGCTTGACACACTCATCGAAATGTCAAATCAAGACACCCAGCTCTGCATGGCGAGCGGGTTGCCTCTAGCAAAATGGCACAGTAACACTGAGCAATTCATCGAGCACATCGATCACCACTTACCATCAAACTCACACTCATTCGAAGATAGCAGCACCAAGTTACTCAGCCTGTCATGGATACCTCGTGAAGACGTATTCAAGTTTCACGCAAAGCCTCCATGCTCAAGTTCCAAGCTCACAAAGAGAATCATCTTGTCTGAAACAGCACAGCTCTACGATCCACTCGGGTTTCTCTCACCATTTATCATCAAGGCCAAATCATTATTACAAGAATTATGGCTGGAGAAACTCGGCTGGGACGATCAAGTTTCAGATCAGATACGCACCAAGTGTACATTGCTCAGACAAGAGCTCACTCAAGTCGATCGAATCTCAATTCCACGATGGATTCAACTCACAAGCTCAACACTTGTGGAGTTGCACGGATTCTCCGGCGCATCTCAAATAGCAATTGCAGTTGCTATCTAAATTAAAACAACAACTCCAGGGGAAGAAACCAAGGTTACACTCATCTGCGCGAAATCAAAAGTAACACCACTCAAGCCACTCTCCATCCCTCGACTCGAACTTACAGCAGCACTGATCTTAGCAAAGCTCATGAAGTATGTGCAAACAACCTTGGAACTCACCAACACTCAAACGTTCCTGTGGACTGATTCCTCAGTAACGCTCACCTGAGTTAACTCACACCCATCACGGTGGAAGGACTTTGTCAGGTATCGAGTGTCAGCAATTCAAGAACTAACTTCAAACAGCGTATGAAGATTCGTTCCTGGCAAAGACAATCCGGCCGATTGTGCTTCAAGGGGCATCAGCATCTCCCAGCTCCAGAAGCACCTCCTGTGGTGGACAGGACCACAGTGGCTCACAGGCGATGAATATTCATGGCCAACTCAACACTATGAACAAGACTCACAGACTCATCAGGAAGAGCGACCGGGGCTCGCACTCACAGTGGCAACAACTCAAGCCGTATATCATTGGGAGATGATATACAGACACTCTTCTCTTACTAGACTACTCAGAGTAACCGCAATATGCTTTCGAGTAAGTCAACTCATCAAGAAATTGCCAAACTCAACACTCTTTAACCCTCTCTCGCCACAAGATATTGAGAGAGCAAGAGTATTTTGGATCAAAGCAACTCAAGCAGCATATTTCTCAACAGAGCTCAAATTGATCACCATAGCTCAACTACCAACAGCTCATCCCTTCAATCGCCTGAATGCCTATATCGACACTCAAGGCATCATTCGGGTTGGAGGAAAATTGACCAACTCACAATTGGAACTTGAGGCAATTCACCCAGCAATACTCCCACGATATCCTCACTTCACCACACTCATCATAGCAGATGCACATCACAAAACCATGCAGGGAGGGACTCAACTCACCCTGAACTACACAAAGCAATCGTACTGGATTATTGGTGGTAGAGCTCCAGTACGGTCGGTGGCGTTAGAGCACAACAACTCATGGGTCAATTACCAACCAAGAGAGTCACACCAGCACGACCATTCTTCTACTCAGGTGCGGACTACGCTGGTCCGCTGACCATCAAAACCTGGAAAGGTAGATGCGCCAAACAACATAAAGGATGGCTGTGCATTTTCGTGTGCTTCGTCACCTCGGCCTTGCATCTGGAGGCCGTGAGTGACTACACAACTGACTCATTCATCGCTGCATTCAGACGGTTCACTGGACGCAGAGGCATCTGCAACACTCTCTATAGTGATTGCGGCACAAACTTCATAGGAGCAGATGCCACACTCACCAAACTCTTCACTCAAGGTACAAGAGAATCACTCTCACTGCATTGCTCACTCACCAGCGACGGAAATACGTGGAAGTTCAACCCATCAGCAGCTTTACATATGGGAGGAAAATCGGAAGGAGCAGTCAAATCAGTAAAATATCACCTGAACCGAACAGTAGGAGAAATTGCACTCACGTTCGAGGAATTAACCACGCTGTTTATCCAGATCGAAGCAACGCTCAACTCACGACCATTGGAACCACTCACAGAAGACCCTGAGGATACTTCAGCATTCCAACCAGCTCACTTTCTCATAGGAGAGCCGCTCACAGCCATACCAGAGCCATCACTCACAGATTTGAACGTTACTAGACTATCACGATGGCAACTAATACAACAAAGGCTTCAATATTTTTGGTCCAAATGGTCAACTCAATATCTCCAGCGCCAACTTTGTACATCAAAATGGCATCATCCATCGAACACCATCAAGGTCGGTTCATTAGTACTAATCACTGATGAGAAGTCTCCACCATCAAAATGGTCTCTCGCCAGAGTCACTCAACTCCATCCAGAAAAGGATGGATTGACCAGGGTAGTGTCACTCAAAACTGCAACAACAACACTCGTCCGACCAATCACCAAGCTCGCCATCTTACCAGCTCAAACTGAATGTAGAGCAGATCACACTTAATCATCAACACCGTTGCTGATGGCGGGCGGAATGTTCAGTTTTCGTACCTACCAAGCAAACACTCAACTCATGCACACGCTACACTCACAATCATCTGACGCCTCGCGTCATTTGGTATAGCTCGCAGGTATGCTACATCGATTTATCAACCGTGCACTCAAGCACATTGTCTATCAGCTCACATCCTCGATCGAAGCTCACTCAAGCGGCCAACGCTGCGAGCGTGGCCCCAGCGGCAAGACCACTCACAAGGCTCACTTTCCATCGCTGGCGGCGAATCACAACTCAAGCAAGCTGTGACGCACGTCCGCCCTCTTGATACTCTGCCTCATGGTCGACGGATGTGGCCATTGTTCTCACTCGAGTCGTTCGCGCTACACGTTACCGCGTAAACTCACAGAGATATTCATTAGTTCCACTCACTTTGGTGTACATTCAATATTATAGTGTATTACATTCTTGGTGAAATCACCCGTGTTTGAACTCAGTGTCAGTGCGAATCACAGTAAACTAACAGGACTATTGCAACATTCATATAAACGTCAACGGCGTGGTACGTTGTTGGCAGCAGAGACGCCATTCTGCCTCGCACCGTTCGTTGGCGTTAGGTCACTCACCAGCAGCCTGCCGTGTGGCTTCACTAGAGCTCTACAATCAGACCATATCACCAGGATCAACCACACGGGATCAACAAGTCAACTCAGAAGTCTGATAACCCACTCACCACCAGTACATCAACACACAGGCCAGACAAATCACAGTATATATTTGTTGTATTCACCAGGTATTTTTTTTTATGCAATCACTGTTAATTAATTAAAATAAACATTGAATTTATTATTATAAATTACTGAGTGCATTTAATTATTTATACTTGTCACCAGGATCCTTAATCTTACTATTCGCATCTGTCACTCGACATGCTACGTGTGAATGCATCGACTTGCTACCTGTCGACAGATTAAAAATATTTCAAACTCAGTGTCAATCATTTGCATACATGGTTTGGACTTTTGAGCTAATTCTAACTCACTCACACTCATTATCATACATGATGGACATCGATTTTTTACTTTTTATTGAGTTTTAGCGATTCTACCTAATTCACGAAAATTTAACATTTCTTGCAACTAAGTTTTTATAAACCGATTTAATTCACAGAATCTAACTCTTCCCTTTTTACCTCATTTTTGAAAATTGATTTCTCATAGAAATTGATTTTATTTTTACTTTTATTGAATTTTAACCATTCAATAAAAAAATTATCGCTCTTTGCCACTGAGTATTTATAAACTGATTTATTTCATAAAAATAAACTTTTCTCTTTTTACTGCGTTTTTGGTAAGTTGATTTAATCCACAAAAATGGATTTTTTACACTTTATTGAGATTTAGTAATTAAATTTACTTCAATAAAAATGTATCACTCTTTTCTACTGAGTTTAATAAATCAAGTTAATTCCTAAAATTCTGATCTTAAGAGAGTTAGAGAGGTTCTTTTTTTTATTTACAGGAGATCATTGAATTCCTAATACAGGGAAAACGTTAGGTTAAGAATTGATTGGAGAAATAGATTTTTATTTCTATCTTTCTCCATGTGAAATTCCCAAACTGTCAAAGTTACATGGAGAATCTGAAAAATTTGGTGGACATTCATACGGGTCTTGTAGAGCTCGAAGTTAGCGTGCCAAAACTCATTATTCAACTCACGCATGGAATTTTCGTAAGGGAAACCAGTTTAGGAAAGGTACAACGAAAAACAAGAGCCAGTACAAGGAGACACGATCGAGAAAAAAATCAAGAAAATAATTAATCCCAATACCAAGTCTAAAGAATAATAATATTCGTATCGGTCAGCAACTGTCAGTTTTCTTACCTTATTTTTTATACTGCTCGTTCTGCATCACTGCTGCATCTCAGTTTCATCTAGATGTACTAGAAGTTTTTTTTATTACTTCTTATTTTTGTTTAAATACTTTGTTTCTCTTTTACTTTCCTCTCTTTAAGCAAAATCAAAGCGCAAATAAATTTTGAAAATATTAATAATTCGAGTAACCTTTGTCCCTCCCCGATTTATCTTTCTTGCACTATGTTCCTCAAAATAGTTACCTCCTGCAATCCTAGAACGTATCACACTCACAAAATACATTACACTAGTGAGAGAAATCCTTTGTTTTAGCCCCTCGCGTAAGTGAGGCAAAGGGCTAGCACGGCTCGCTCACGAAATACCTTACACTAGTGAGAGAAAGCTTTATATTAGCTCCTCACGTTAGTGAGGTCCGTTCTGGCAAGTTTCGCTCACGAAACACATTACACTATTGAGAGAAATCCTTTGTTTTAGTTCCTCGCGTAAGTGAGGCAAAGGGTTACCAAGGCTCATTTTGACAATTACCCTACCACTATCGACGGATCATTTATCCATGCCGAAAACCCATAGAGCAGGTAGGAAAATCCAAGCACAGAAATTAAGACAACAAGTCTGAAAACACCTTCACCAAGTTTCAATAATTGCGTGCAAGTCATATAAAATGCAAAATTCTAGAGTCCCCAGTATTGAAATACTAAAGATAATAAAACTATCCTCCACGAGGAAGAAACGCAACGGAGTATAAAAACTATTTAGACAGTACAAATGCAGACTGCGCTACGCACTCTAACGTCGAGATACCATATTCGTTAAGTGAAATTACATACGATGCAAGCAGCAATCAAGTCATACAGGGTGTCGACACTGAAATATCGAATAAATCTAAAATAAATCGCCTTAGGAAATCCGAGCAATCGAATGGAAAAATGATCTAGACGAACTTGTTGCCAATTCCGAAACTCACTCGAGACTAGGGATTCGCTATCACCCGTGGTGACGCCTTGCGAGCATCATACTATCCTATTACTAATATCGAATTGTTGAATGACCACCAAATTATTATCCTCAAAGGAAATTCAAAGACGGCGAAGCCTACTACTAATTCAGAAAATTGGTCTCACTCTCTTTATTCTATAAAATAATCTTGCGGTCCCTTTTCATTGTGTGAGTAATAATAATAAAGATTTCCCCGTTCCCAGGCCCCACCGAAGAATTTACTGTGTTTTCACTCTGTTATAAAGCTTTATAATGGTGTTTAATTGCTCCCGCAGAATTGAAGCATTTGTAGTACGCTGATATATTCATTTTTTTTAAGAAATTGAAATAAAAATAAGTGAAAGAAAGACAAAGACTTTTGGAACAGCGAGGAACGATTAGATCCAACCAATAATATTAATTTGGTGGGTATGCGTTCAACTCTATCAAAGGTAAAACTTGATGATAATGTAATACATGATTATCCTGAAGATCGAAAAAAGAAATCTCGAATATACAACCCTCCTGAATCCCAATTTGAGACAGTCTAAGAATTTTTCGACGAAAGTATTGAAAGTTCGCATCCCAAGACTCCCTACACAACGAATCCAACGGGGAATATTATCGCAGATACAGAGAAAAGTAGCAATTTTAATCGAGAAAATCTGGGATTAATTAAAGTAGACGAAGACAGTCATATACAATCTTTGGAATTAACGTCGAGTCATTTAATTGTTACAAAAACAGAAATAAATTGCGAGGAAGCAAGCGATTCTTCAAGTACTGGAGAAATATTATCAGACAATCTTGATAATAATAGTACATCAAATAGTCCTTTACAGATTCAAGAAATTCCAAACAATTCAGAAAGTTTTGCGCAATTTACGAACCGAGTGCAAGAAACACTTATGGCGAGGTCGGGAAATAATTCATTGTCTGTAATTGGGTTTTTCGAAGAACCTGGTTACCAATATTTACCACTTGTAATATATAGAGATCCCCGTAACGAAATTCCAGTTCAGATTCCCGCATCCCCCGAACATACAGTAAAACGCGTCGAGTTGCAGCCCGCTACACACGAGACAGTAGGTACAGGTACACCAGTCATAGCTATCCCGAACCCCGTAGACACCACGGCTGCGTTAGGTCTTTCCAACTCCAGCTGCATATTTTACACTCCTGCAAGGGGATCTACCCCATTCCACTCACCCATCGGTATACAGCCCCTAGTGAGTCATAATAAAACACTGTCCACTCCAAAAGGAAAAAGCAATACTTGTGAAAAATCTTTAAAAAAATCAATAATTAAACCTTCCCACATTGTGCCTCAGAATTTGTTGAAAAATCTGCACCTGCTATCTGAATACGGACCTGCTATCCCTGGTTGCTCCTCCCACCCCCCGGAAAAAAGGTCGAGTCCAGATAAAAAAACCAGTAAAATACCGCCAGTGAATTTTTTTCTTGAAACTAGTGACCCTGCTCCCAACCCTCCTCCCCTTATGGTTATTATAACCAAACGTTGTCTCTTCGAGATGGCCTGACTGTCATACCGAATTATCACGGTCATACTTGTCATTTGGTATGTTTATCCAAGGATGCATGGAAGCCTTGGCTATGATGGGGTCAGGTGCCGAATCAAATTTAGTAAAAGCAGTCCGCATAAAAATAATTGGCGAACCTTGTCGCACTATACAGGGGCAAAGTTTCGAAACGATAAAAGATTTCGGTAAAATCTCAAAGATATTTATGCACCAACGCGAAACGTATATCAGCTGCAAGGTGAACTGGGATCAATATATCAAAGAGAAAGGGAGTCTGTTATTGCATATTCGAATCGTGTACGAGATTTGGGAAATTTGATACTTGAAAATTATGATGCGAGCGAGGATAATCCCTTGGCTGGCGCATTTATCGATAATACTGGACAAAGCCTTCCAGCTTGTTTTCTATACAGTTTAAAACCGGAAATTGAGTAACGATTAACTCCCAATAATAATCTCAAAGAATTAATACAGCTAGCAGTGCAGACCACGAAGAGTTTGGTGTTACAAGCAGCCTTGCGTAGCGGTGAGCAAGTAACGTCGAGTCCAGGGGTCCCTAAACCCGAGGTGAAACGGGGAGTGCACGTGGTAGCAAGCGAAGAAGTGTATTGCTGGTTGTGCAATAAAAAAGGGCACAATGCTAAAGAATGCTCGACCCAGAAGACTAGCCAAGTTTTGACTGTTGGTTCACAAAATTTGGGAAATATCAATAAAGGATCGAGCATATGTCAGATCTGTCAGAAGACTGGACACTCGGTGGACAAATGTTTAAAAATCTTTCCACCTTCAAATAACCATAAACCTAGCCTCGAAGCCCCTTCATTTATCATATGCCAGTTCTGTAAAAAAACAGGACACTCGACTGACAAATGTCTTAAAACATAGAAAGCGGGTTTGTCATCATAAATAACGGTAAAGCGTATATTTACATATGTGACAAATAGCAATTGGTATTCGGTTCAAGTCCCGGTACCAGTGCTAGAGTTAATGTCATCGGAGGAATTAACTTACAGTACGGGAATAAGAGAATCTACTGACGATTCAAAGACGAAAAAGAAACGACAGGTAACAAGTAAAGTTGAAGTAATAAAAGAAAATAACTCGGTCAGACTGAGTTATGAAACTAATAAAGATAAAGTCAATTTTAGTGAGAATATTGGAAAAAAAATCATTCCGACGGGAAAGTATGCCTTCTTATCAGAGACAGTACCCCGCGGAGATACAGAAACTTCTCTAGACACTGTCTGATTTTGTGAAAAAAATTATACAGGAAGAAGAAAGAAATTGTTCATAAATTATTGAAGAAGCTTACGAAAACCGTGTGAAAAATGAAAAATCAAGTAAAGAAATTGATAAAGTAAAAATAGAAGATCAAGTTGAAAATTCGCAGTCTAGTACGCGAGATTTTATGGAACTTTGTACGTCGGATTCGAGCAAGGGGAACACTTATATTAGACCTGTAGAGGTTATTGTACCTAGAGAAAACGTTGTCTATCCGAATATGATAGAGACGAAAGTAAACTGTGTTAATGAGGAGACTTGCCCTGGCTCCACAGGGGTGTCTGTGCTGACGAAACGGGCAGTGCTCGTAAGAGAATTAAGGGAGCTCAGCTCAAATTTTTTGGGAAAATCTGTGCCTATGGAAAGGACAGAGTCCTTTCAATGTTTTCATAACAGTGTTCATGAAAAAAGTGTTATTTGTTCGAGTTCGATAAAAACAGAGATACCAATGGGGTGTACCGAGTTAAATTGTGGAAACGAAAAGAACGTTGTCTATCCGAATTCAATAGAGACGAAAGTAAACTGTGTTAATGAGCAAACTTGCCCTGGCTCCACAGGGGTGTCTGTGCCGTCGAAACGGGCAGCGCTCGTTGGAGAATTAAGGGCGCTCATCTCAAATTTTTTGGGAAAACCTGTGCCTATGGAAAGGACAGAACCCTTTGAAAATGTTAATAATTACAATGGGAAATTTAGAAAGTCGACCAAAGCACAAATACTCCGAGAGAATTAAAACGTTGAGAAAATTGGATCAGTAAAAGTTAATAATTCAGATTTTTCCAAAGCATCAGAGTCAATAAAAGAAGCAATAACGATTGAAAATAAAGAAGTACTTTGCCATAAACCTGTTGAACCTTTCGTGCCACCGAATCATTGCGATCAAACTGTCAATCTTAAAAATTATGAAGACCCGAAGTATTTACGAACAACTTGTACACTTGACTGTCGAAAAAGAAAAAAAAAAGAATATATTAAAGACAAAGAAACACGTTTGAGAACCGAGAAATATAGTCCAAAATCATATAGAATCATGAACGTTTCGTTAACACAATAACTCAGTATATCTAATATCACTCACGAAATTCAACCTTTTATTCGCAAAAAATCATGTTACGTAATATCAGGATCAGTAATGATCGACCGCTATAATCAAGTTGAGGAATTATTAAGACTCGTCGAATTGAACGAAGAAGAGAAAGCAAGTATCGAGACGCTTTTAAGGGAAAGTGCACATTTATACGAAATCCCAGGAGATATGTTGACGTGCACCACTATATTGCAACATCGCATTCCTACTACTGATGATCTTCCTATGAATACTCGAGGCTACAGATGGCCAGAATATACTAAAGAAGAAATAGGCAAGTAAATAGAGGATATGCTCGGTAAACTAGTAATAATACCCTTTACCTCACCATACAATTGTCCTGTCTGGGTCGTTCCCAAGAAAGCCGACTCTCAGGGTTATAAAAAATGGAGAGTACTGTTCGAATACCGATCGCTGAACGAAAAAACGATCGCCGACGAGTACCCCATACCCAATATCAACGATATATTAGATCAATTAGGGGGTGCACAATACTTCTGTGTATTCGATTTAGCATCGGGATTGCATCAGATAGAAGTCTCTCCAGAGGATCGTCATAAGACCTAGGCCTGCCATCTGCTTACTTTTAGGCAGGACAGTCCTGCTTTTTTGCACCTTGTCCTACGTCCTACCTAACTCCCATATTGTCCTGCTTTTTTGAAAATTTGTGAATAAATTCAAGTTTTTTTGATATAACATGCCTAAAAAATTCTCGCTCGCTAACGCTCGCGAAAATTTTAAGTTTTCTTTTTTACATCATTTATGGTATGGTATCTACCCTACTTGAAACTTTTATTCTATGAATCATCAACAGAGCTCAGCGCCTCTTCTTCGTCTATAGCAAGTTCTTCCAACATGTCGTCAAGGTCTTCACTTGCATATGATTCTTCAGTATCGGAGTTTGAACTCGATAAAATTCTATTTATCACTTTTCTTATAAAATTCCCTACTTCGTCATCACTACTCTCCTCACTTTCAATTATATTTTTACGCCGTCCAATGAACATTTTGAGGATAAAAAAGTCACCGACGTGCGTCTCAAAAAAAGTATGCTTCTCGACCGCTTATCGATCTGTTTATGTTTTGGCGCTTCAACAGTCGGATTTGGGCCCCGCGAGAAACTCAACCGAATCGCGCTGGGCGACGAATGTGTTAAAAGTGAAATTTGTTTAAAAACTTTTTGTCGGAAAGTATTTCCAGCTGGTAAGTTGATGTGGTTTTTTTCATTATAACTTATATTTATTGTAAGCAACTTTAATATTTTGAGATAAACATGGAAATTGAGAGTAAGAAGAGAAAGACATCATGGAAAAGTGATTATTCCAGAGAATTCGGATTCTTGAACAAAGTCGACGGAGAAAATGACAAGGCCTTTTGTATGATCTGCAACTCAAAATTTGATATTTCAAATGGAGGACGTGCGCAGATTACCAAACACACGGAAACGAAAAAGCATCAATCATCGATTCAGGCATCAACCAGCAACGTAAAAATACAAACTTTTTTCAAAAATCTAAACACAACAGAAGATTTTAAGTCAATCGCATGCGAAGCAGCTTGGGCTTATCATACAGCGCGCCATAACATTTCATTCAAAAGCAATGATTGCTCAAACTCACTAATCAAATGTATGTTTGATACAAAGTTCACGCTAGCACGTAGCAAGGCTGCTGCCATTATCAGTCACGTTATAAGCCCAGCGATTGAAGCAGAAGTGAATGAAAAACTGCAGAAGTCAAACTTCGTTTCCTTAATGACTGACACATCAAATGAGCTTAACGTGAAGATGTTGCCAATCATAGCTCGTGGCTTTGATCCTGAAAATGGTGTTTGCAATCTTAACCTTACTTTGGTAACAATTCCCAACGAGAAATCCGACACGATTGTTCAGGAGTTGGCAAATGTTGCAAGAAACAAAGCTATTGAGAGCAAGATCATCGGTTATGATGCCGACAACACAAATCTGAATTTCGGCGGAGTCAATAGGAATGGAAAGGAAAACGTCTGGCGTAAGCTACAAAAGGAATTAGGACGTGATTTGATTGGAATTGGTTGCGGAGCCCATATCACGCACAACGCTATTGAAGCTGGATGCAAAATGCTTCCAATCGACTTTGAGGCATTGTCGGTAAATGTTTATAAACATTTTAAAATCCACACCACTCGAACTGAGAATTTGAAAAGCTTTTGCTCAGAACTGGATCACCTTTATGAGTCGATGAAAAGTCACTCCGGAACACGATTCCTTTCCCTAAACCCAGCCTTGCAGCGCATCATCAACATGTTTGATCCTCTTCAAACTTATTTCGCTTCACTCTCGCAATGCCCGCCGTCGATCAAAATTTTTTTCTCGGATCTGTCCTCAAAGTTCTGGCTTGTTTTCGTTGAAAATCAAACAGCAGGATTCAACACATCGATTGAGAGCATGGAACGATCATCCGCTACATCATTTGAAACCGCAGAAGAATTGCGACTGTTGAAGGGTAAAATTAAGAACCGTAAAGAGCTGAGATACCTACCAAGAGAAGCGCAACTTGAGAAGTCCAAACTTTCGATTGACCAGCAGCAGGAAATTGATTTAAACGTGATTGTATTTTACGATACCGTCATTAAGTATATTGAACTTTGGGAATAATCGTTTGATGGAACTTCAATTTTTTCGTGGATGATTTTGAGTAGATATCCTGATTGGAATGTGATTGAAGAGAGCTACGAGTATGCTGTACTTCGATTTGGTGAAAATCTGCACAACGTAATAAGCCGTGATCAGCTTTGCGACGAGTATGGTCTCATGAGGCAGTTCTGCATGCAGAATATCAATCAATGGTTATCAAATAAGACTCCTTGTGCTAAAATTTGGACCGCCATTTTCAAAGAATTTCGAAGCCAACATACGCAGCTGGTGAACATGGAGAAATTTGTGGAATTCACGTTTACTCTTCCTGGAACGTCAACGGAAGCAGAGCGAAATTTTTCATTAATAAAGAACATCTGGGCTGAAAATCGTGGTAGCATGGCTCTGAATACTGTTAAAGCCATTCTTAACATTCAGTATAATTCTGATCTCAGCTGCAAGCAATTTTATGACAAGGTGAAAGATGACAAAGCAATGCTTCAAAAGGTCCAAAGCTCCGGAAAATATCAATAAGTTGATTAGATCAAATTATGTGAAACTTTGCATCAGATTACAACAAAAAAATAATGCAATTTGATGGAGGACTTGTTATAGCATAGCATATCTAGTACTGCAATCGATCCGTAAATTACGGAGACCAAACTTTTGAAATGCTCTAAAACTGTTGAAGGGTGTTTCTACTCAAAATAATAAAAAACGTTAAAATGGAAATATGATTTTGTAAGCTCTCCATCCGTAAATTACGGACAGTCATAAAAATTCTCATTTCTAGGAAAAATTTGTTACCCCTCATTTGTGAACCCCCCGTAGGGGGGTGAGGGGTCTCATGTCCTGCTTTTGCCTCCAAAAATTATGGCAGGCCTACATAAGACCGCATTTACTACTACTCTACGTGGCCATTTCGAATTCGTTAGAATGCCGTTCAGTCTACGGAACGCCCCTCCGACGTTTCAAAGAGCAATGAACGTCACGCTAAGTGGGCTCCTCGGGAAAGGACTATTTGTTTATTTGGACGATATTGTCATTTATGCCTGCAATCTCAAAGAACACGAGAATATACATCGCGAATTAATTAAACGATGAGAAGCAGCAAATTTGAAAATACAACCAGATTAATGCGAATTTTTAAAAAGAGGAGTCGCGTACTTAGGACATATAATCGGGAATAATGGAGTTCGGCCCGATCCTAAGAAATTAGAAGCTGTACGTGAATATCCCATACTTAAAATGTTAAAAATATTCGACAATTTCTGGGACTAACAGGTTATTATAGGCGATTTATAGAAGGATATGCCAAGATATCAAAACCCCTCATGGCTTTATTACGTAAAGAAAATATATTTGATTAGGGGCCCGAACAACAACAATCATTCGAAATTTTAAAGAATAAACTATGTACGGTTCCAGTTTTGCGATATTCTGATTTTTTCAAGCCTTTTATTTGAACAACAGATGCATCAGGTTATGTTATCTGTAGTATACTTTAACAGGGAGAAATTAACGACGATCATCCATGCGCTTACGCCTCGCGAGCTTTGAGTCTAGTCGAAGAACGGTACGACACTTACGAAGAGGACGCATTGGCTATAGTGTACTCTATACTCCACTTTTGGCCATATCTGTATGGGCACCATTTCACTCTAGTAACCGATCATAAACCGCTGTTGTGGTTCCGACGGGCTACAGGTGGAAACCCTAAAAACCTGCGCAGGTGACTGAATCTCGCCGAGTACGAATACGATGTAGTGTATAAGGCCGGAAAAACTAACGTTAACGCCGACGCACTCTCAAGAAACCCCATAGAGGCATTAACTACCACAGACGATATTTACATGGTTCGCATGAATCCTTTAAAAGGTCACCGCAAAAAGGATTAACATATTTTATCGGATACTGATATATCTCGGCTATTAGAAGAAGATTCAGAAGAAAAGGTAAATCTAAGCAACGACGTTCCTGGAAATTTCGGTTATCTTAACGATGCATCATTATGCGTCACCTTATATCCGAGCGAGAGAGCTTTTCTTAGCTCGTCCACGACCCATGTGCCATCAAACGCTCGCTCAGTCGTGTCATCGTGTGTGTAGCCCGCGGATGTGTCCATGTCTGTATAGCATGTTCTACATAGGGGGAACAGTGGTTTCCTATACATGCAAACAGGCAGTACGGGCAGATACAAATCGCGCGGTGCTACTACCGTGCACTACACGAGACCCTTGACGACGCTTAGATTGTTTTCATGTCCTACGAGTTTTCAACACTCGTCACCTACGTACAATTTCGGATGTCCAACGGGATATTTTCCATTCTTTCACACCCATGTATACAGCAAGCAGACATCCACATAGCGTATCTGCTCCCCATTCGCGACGTGCATCGTACAGACTCACAACATTTTCCGTTCGACCGCCAAAGAATGCATTACGTGGTTCGAGAGGCGTCTGCTTGACTATGGCGATGTTTTTCACGTACAACGACATTTCCTCGTTATTCTCGAAAAACCTGTCAAAATCGCATTCCCATATCTCGCTTAGAGTGTACCCTTTCGATCTGATTCGCCTGGAAATAAGAATGGTACACTCGTATCTCTCATCCATTGTATCACCAAATTTCGTTCGAGTATCTCTATTCACGCGATAACATCGCGGACATCCATTCCAAAAGCAACCGTTAAATTGAAGAACGTGATAGATCCCTGCCTCCACGTAGTATCCGTAGATCACCGAGCATGAGCGATAACGCCGTTACGCTCATGCTCGAGCCATACGAGCAATACGACGACCTTGCGCGACTGCTTATCACCCCAGCGGTACTTCCCTGGTGGTAACAACGCAATGTGATCCTTCGGTAGAAAATTCTTTCGAAATACTCTCATACATGCTGATGCTGTCGTGCAAGCTTCTATAAAGGGGCATACACTTCCGCAGCGTCTTAGTAACTCTCGAAAAGCTAGACACGCGCGTCTCAACACCGTAACATCTGTACGACAATATTGTACAAATTCCATCGCAAAATCAAATTTATAATCGACGCGACTCGATTCTTCCTCATACCATTTTGAAAATCTCTCGCGATCTGCTGAGAACATGGTATCGGGTGAATAAAATCGCAAAGCCGGTAGAGGACCGGTGTAATTCCGATATTCCGGTGTGTTGAATAAACGCGCAAATGTACCTTTTGCCGCCTCATCTGCGAGACCGTAGGCCTTAGGTAAAGCGTTACGAGCCGCGGGTAAATAGTTTAGACTATCGAGAAATATAACATTGCCAATCTTCGTCGAGACGATCTTCGAACCATTCATAATCAGAGAGGGCAGCTATGTTTTTGCACTTCGATTAGATACAGTAGAATAAACTGCGCCTCGAAACCTCTTGCATTATGAGCAATACAGATGGTCTTTTTAAATTTTTGCGATAATGCCAATTTTACGACCTCCACAACAGGGTCATTGATAAACACGAATTCGCGTTTACTACAGTCAGCACAGTCGGGCTCTATATCTGTGATATGAAGACATGTCATGCATACGCATTGCGAAACACATAAATTCGGCTCGTGAATTCGTGTCGATTTATGATCGTGCAATTGTTCGTATTGCTGTGTCTCAAAATCATAAAACAAAAATCTCGTCGAAGACCGGTCTTTTTTCTTTTCCTTTGGCGCCTCTGGTTTCTTAAGAGGTTCTACAAAATACGCATGCGTAGTCGGTCGAGTTTGCTTGCATGTAATACAAAACGATGTACCACATACATGCATTTTTTTATCTCTGGATTCAATCATACGCGAGCAGTCTTTACATATTTTCAATGCTTTACAGACACTGTACCGTTTATATTTACGAGACGTAATGCCCGCGGAGCCCTCACCCTTGTGATGAGCGGAGAAAAAAACGCCAAAGAACAAACGATTACCGTCTGCGCAATACATAGGCAGAGAGTCTCTATTACCGTTGCAATACGTGAATTTACACCGAGCACATTCATACCTACAACGATACTCGAGTACTCGATTATACTTAGAATTACACTATGTGCAGAACCCCCGACTACTTAGCGCACCAGCGAGATTTAATATTGGTTGGTAGTGATGACAACGCTCGTGATAGAGAATGAAGAGCGTATGAATAATTTTACTTATTGCCGAGAGTACGGATTTTCGTCCATCGTACAGAGCCGGAACGCGTTTTCCGAAGGTGAGAATGTCATAAACAACTATCGCTATTCCTTTGTGAACCAAGTACTCCTGAAGGGGTTGAATCTCGCGCACCCTGCACCCTCTACGCGGTGTCGTTACCCCCGTATTACGCGTGAGCTCTATCGTTGCTGTATATTGCGCTCCTTGAAACCCGTTCCGAATTTGACACGATCGTCTGTGTAGCTGGCCTGTATGAATTTGACCGCGCTCGGCATGCAATCGGGCTGTGACAATGGAACGTTGCAGACACAAATTATCGCTATTACTTATGCGTCAAATTTTTTTTTTGCTAGAGACTCGTGCGTAAGCATGGTACCCACACCGACGCCTTCAACGCATCGTACTATACACGTTGTCATTCTACAGGTACCATCGTCTACTCGAAATTCGCGCGCGCTCTGAGCTACACCGTTAATAAGTCGCCACATATCGTCAGGATCGATGTCACGAGATGGTCGAAACGATAACCATACAGGTCCTTGCGCGAATGACGGCACGCTCAGAGCCATACCCACATAATCATGTTCCTCGCACGATTCTTTAAGACGAGTGAGAACATCTCGTATACCGCCCTCGAACCAAGTCAGATGATCAATACCGTCCGGTGGCTGACGAAAATAAAAATCTGTCTCCCGTACCTGCATCCTAAAATGTGAAAAATAACGGCTCTGCTCATTGTCGATACCGTAGCATTCACCAGGAGGCAACATATCATCTCCTCGTATCGCAGTCCTTCCACTGCCAGTCTGTCCACCTGCAAGTATAATTAAACCATTTATTAGAAATTTTGATTTAATTAAATTAAATTTTTTGTTCGTCACTTGCTATATACTATGTATACCAGGTCTATAAATATGAAACCGGAATTTGCCCATAGATGGCCCTAGCTGTCAATGTAGTTACCGTCAAACCGCGTCATTGGCGCCATTTCCTTGTTGACATCTCTGACAAAGATTTTCAACTCACAACAATACAAGTTTCATACAACAGCATAGTTTGTAATAGCGTTAAACATATCGAATTTTGTGCCTGGAAACTACGATTTGCGGACAGCATTGATTTTCTGTTACCAATTGAAGAAAACTGCTGCAGAATCGCATCGAATGCTTGTCGAAGCTTACGGTGAGCATCCTCTTGGTAAATCGCAGTGCTTTGAGTGGTTTAAAAAATTCAAAAGTGGCGATTTTGACGTGAGAAACGAAGAACGTGGAAGACCACCGAAAAAGTTTGAAGACAGCGAATTGCAAGCATTGTTGGATGAGGATGACGCTCAAACGCAACAACAACTCGTGGATCAATTAAATGTGACACAAGAAGCCGTCTCCATACATTTGAAAGCTATGGGAAAGATCCAGAAGGTGGGAAAATGGGTTTCACATGAACTGAATGAATGACAGCAGGAAAGCCGAAAAACCACTTGCGAAATCTGCTCGCCAGGTACAAAAGAAAGTCATTTCTCCATCGAATTGTGACTGGCGATGAAAAGTAGATATAATTTGAGAATCCTAAGCGTAACATATCATGGGTAACTCCAGGTGAACCATCGACATGGACTGCAAGGACAAATCGCTATGGTCGGAAGACAATGTTCTGTGTTTTGTGGGATCAGAAGGGTGTGATCAATTATGAGCTGCTAAAACCTGGCGAAACCGTTAATACTGAACGCTACCGACAACAAATGATCGATTTGAATCAAGTTTTGCGTGAAAACGACCAGAATATAAAAAAAGGCAACACAAAGTCATTTTGCTTCATGATAATGCACCATCACACACAGCAAAACTGGTCAAGGAAACGATTGAGGCGTTTAGTTGGGAAATACTTTCGCATGCGGCTTACTCACCAGACTTCGCTCCGTCCGATTACTACTTATTTGCATCGATGGGACATGCACTTGCTGAGCATCGCTTTACTTATTACGAAAATGTACGAAAATGGTTCGATGACTGGTTTGCCTCAAAAGAGCAACAGTTTTTTCTGGCGTGGCATCCACAAATTGTCAGACAGGCGGGAAAAATGTATAGCTAGCGATGGGCAATACTTCGAATAAAATATTTTTTATCATTTTCATACAGTAAACGTGTATTTTCTATACAAAAATTCCGGTTTCATATTTATAGACCTGGTATACCACCTTGATTGAAAACTTTTAGGACTTTATTCATAAAATCGATTTGTGTTTTCGATTTTATGAATAAAGTCCTAAAACTTTTTGATTCATCAAAATCGATATGGTCCCCTTCAAAGTACTTCCCATCAACTGCAACGCACTTACGCCAGCGCTTGATTGAATCCTTAAAACTCAATTTTCGGTATGTCCATCAGAGTCGTCTTTGATTTTTTCATGACATCCTCTCGGGTGCTGTAACGCGTTCTGCGAAGCGGTTTATTAAGTCGGTTGAACAGGAAAAAGTCGCAGAGAGCCAGATCAGGTGAATTCGCAGGTTGCTGGATAGTATTTGTGTTGTGGTTGGTTAAAAACTCACGGATAAGGATCACATTGTGCGACAGTGCGTTATCGTGGTGCAAAATCCACGAGCTGTTTTCCCACAGATTCGGTCTTTTTTGGCGAATTACTTCACGCAAAAATCTCATGACGCCTAAATAATACTCTTTGTTGACTGTCTTCTTTTCTGGCAAGAATTCATGATGCACAACACCGTTGTAATCCATGAAAACCACGAGCATCGCCTTCTTATTTGACTGAAAACGACATGTTTTTTTCGGTATCGGCTCATTTGGTGCACGTCATTCACTCGCTTGATGGCTGGATTGCGACTTATACTCATAAATCACGTCTCGTCTCCAGTGATGATCCGTTTGATAAATGTTGCATCGGATTCGGCCTTGGAAATCATGTCTTTCGGGATTTCAACGCGGTCCTTTTTTTGCATGAAATTGAGGTCTTCCGGAACGAGTTTGCGGCGACACGTTTGAGACCCAAATCACTATCCAAAATGTCTTGAGCGGACCCATAAGCGATGTTCAAGTCTTCTACTAGCTCTCTGATGGTCAATTTGTGGTTTTCGGCCAACATTTCATTGTTTTTATCGATGTTTTCATCGGTTTTCGACGTCGAAGTCCTGCCATTGCGTTTGTCATCTTCGACCGACTAACGGCCACTTCTGAAGCGTACGTGCCACCGAAAAACCTTTGATCTCGAAAGAGTATCGTTGTCGAAACCCTTCTCCACATTTCGAAAGTCTGCGGAACGTTAAATCCGTTTTTCAAATAAAATTTATTGCAAACTCTTTGATGCACAGTTGATGCCATTTTTAAACTTGTAAAAAATCGAAAACACGCACAAAGGTAGATGTACTCAGTACAGCGTAACTTTTACAAATTTCAAGCTATGACGCTGACTTTGGAGGAAAGTGTTAATGACAGATGTCGTAACCTAACAAAAAAAATTCCGATCGGGTGACTGACAGCGGCATACGGTGGCCAGTCCTAAAACTTTTTGACCACGGTAGTAAATTGTGTAACGTAAGAAATACGAACTTATATTTGCTTCTGGTCCTCGAATCCCTCGACTGCACCCGGGAACCGCTGACGCATTTCATAAACCAACTCGATTGTCGGTGGTCTCTGCGCAGTGAATCGTGCAAAGCAAAAAACGTTTGGGTCCGACTCGTACCCTGTTTTTTCATTTTTACTGTTATTAAAACGGTAATTTTTTAATTTTTGCCAGCGTTATTGTATTATTAAAAGCTTACTCGAATTACCGGGTCCTCCTCCTTTTTCTTTTTATAAATATCCTTATTCTCCACGTCACCCTGCTCTGCCCATTATTCTTCTTTTTTTCATCGTCGTCTGTATTGCTACTGGTATTAACGCTTGAACTGTATTGTCGCGATGGACCTGCGATGGCTCTCGCTGGTTTTTTCGCAGGACCGACCATGAAAAGACAGTTTCCGGATTTATATCCGCAGAACGGCTGCCTAAAATTTATCCAACGATTTCCTGTGGTGCTTTCACTATCGTTATCCTTGCTATAATCATCTAAATTGGTTCTGCTCTCCTCATTGAAATCGTAGGTGTCGGGTCTCATTTCTTTTACTTCATACCGTCGAACTACATGAAAATATTGTACAATGAAGGAAATAACATAAAAGCAAATAACGCAATATATTACTTACGTCCTTCACTGAGTATGTGGTGCAAGGCAAGCTCGACTAAATGGCGCTGATGACACACGCACAGCGTACCGCGAATTTAATTTGTTCTCCCCCATCGAGAACTCAAGGACGGCCTACGGTTCATTATAAACTCTATCAATTTTCCTATTAATGAGCGTTCAACTACCCTGACCATGATTATGCTGTTCGAGTAGTAGTAACGACAGTAAATCAGTCAGACAGTAATCATGCTTTTGTATATATTCCTTTAATACGTTCTTTCTTTCTTTCTCTCTCTGCATATCCTGCAGCGATGTAATGAATACGACTATCCAAAAAGTAGGCCGCACACGATCACTTTACAGAAGCAAGATCCATTAAAATATTCAGAGATGGTGATGTAGTTTTAAGACCCCGTCATGTACTAAGTTATCGAGTTTCACCAACGAATGTCATATTGTTTTCATCTATTTTCAAGGCACTCGGCCATGAGAAAAATCATCAATTTTCGTCGACGAATGATATTTGTGATTTGGGTTATATTTGCTGCTGCTGCTGTTACTAGGCTGTTAAGGACAATGCGACAAATATCAAAGGATATTGGTGAGTAATTTTAGTCGTATGATTGACAGTATCAAAAGAAGCGGCGATGCAATTAGACGGTGGAGGTAATCTGTATAAAACGGAGTATGAACACCACCGACGATTTATTCGAAAAGTTACAGTCTACGAGACAGCAATAAAAATGGCAAATAACGGTGCTACGTCTCACACGATATCGCCATATATAGCGAACCCTGTTATGTATGGTTCAAATAAATCATTCGGTAAAACAATCATCGCCGGACTGGAATTGAACTCTGCGTGTCTTACACCAGTGGTGAAAATATTGTCGAATACTCTTACCAGAATTACACTCGGTGCGGACGAATGGAGAGTATTTAAAAGTGATTTTTCTCGCCTACGATATTTCGAAGCTCATGGGGCTGATGCCGAGAAAATGTGTAATACCAGCATAGAGCACACAGCGCATTGTACACTTCTAACGTCGTGTTACCAGCCTAGCGCTGTCTCCTTTAATAAAATAACCGGCAGTGCTAATGGGGAATACGAGAATCAAGAGAGAGAGAGAGAGAGAGAGAGAGAGCTCTCGCAGTCTTTAACTGGAAGTGTCAACAAAGGTCTGCGACGAAAAGAAGACGGAGCTCTCGTCTTTGTTTCATTAACACAGCCGATCATCGAATACGTGCCGATGTCGATTAGCAGTCTCTCTATCTCTCTCTCTCTCTCTCTCTCTCTCTCTGCGTGGGATCATATTCTATGTCTTTCGCTGCAGAGCAAGCGTTTCACGAGGTACACAGCACACGGCAATACATGCTGGAAATCCGCTTTCGTTGCATTCAAAGCGTTGGTCACCTAATTATGATTCACAGGAGGTTGTTATCTTTATTCTCTATATTGAAATGTCCTGTATTGTGTCTCGTTTGACTAGAGTTGTCCGCGGCGAAGTGGTTTACCCGGACTTTGATGGGTACTGCGAGGTGTTGTTAGTCGATTTCGGCGAGACCATTTTCATCGACTGGTCTCACCTATTTCATCCGGAGCCTCTAGCAAGTATGCAGCCGGCTCTTGTCATGGAGTGTTCAATATATAGACTCAAACGCGTGGACGTTGTAGGTATTGAGCATCTCATCGAAGAAGCGTGCGGTAGAGATGCTTTGATCGCTGTCATGATGCGAACTCTTGCCGGCGATAACGCTCCGCGGGTTCGCTTAATGAATGAATGAAAGGGAACGCACGGATGTGGCAGCGGGTATTATAGAGGCCCGCGGTCATGAGATAGGCATCGGTTATGATATCGATGCCGTGGACGAGAGCTTTGACGAAGTCATCCTCTCGGACGCGGACGTAGCATGAAATTAAACACACGGTGCTCCGTGTGTGTGTGTTCGTGTGTGTGAGAGAGTGAGTGCATTCGAGACACAGGAATGTAAAATCGCCGCGGAAGAGGGGTGCGTGCCGACAACAGCTGGGGTGGTGAGTACATAATTTAATTCATTTTTCTAAGCATGTGTATACCGTTGCTCCATCTTGCTTTTATCTCCACTGTTCCTTGATGACCAGAGTACCCAGACCACCACTTTACTATTTCCACGTTACCGACACTGGTTAAGGAGAGTGGGTAGCGCGGCGGTGGAAAAGTGGGATGGTGGGGGTAGCTGCGTGGTGGGGGAACGAGTGGAGATAGGAATGAGATGGAAGGAAGGTGTACCCATACTACTTGTAAGTACGAGTGTTTGTGTGTATGAGTGACTGTTTTTTTAAATGAATTCAGATCTCGTTCTTTTCATTTAATAACTTTGGGTTTCCTGAGTTTTATTGTATGCAACCTTTCCAGCATCGAGAGACCGAGCCCGTTTAAGGGCGGACAGTATAGCAATCTCAGAAAAAAAAAATAAACCCTGCGCTCCACGCAGGGATTTGTTACATTTCACTACGAGGCCTTTAGCTCGGGATATAACAATCGCTTCGGAAAGGATTTAAAGCGGATTATCGCTTCAGGAAGGATTTTGAAGCGGATTATCGCTTCGAGATATATTTAGAAATTCAGACCCTGTGGATCTGCGACATATGGCCCGAAGTAGTAAGCTGATTAATTTTAAATACTTTTGTGATTTCTCGCAGCGTTCTACTTGTAAAAGCGGCCCTCCTATCCGTAAGTATTGCTCTCGGTGCTCCGAACTGGCTAATCAATCGTCGCGCCATTGCCTCGGTTATTATAACCGCCTTTAGATCTGGGATCGCTTCACATAGACAATATTTCGACAGCTGATCTTACATGGTCAGAATGTGTCTATTACCATTCGGGGGAGCCGGGAGGGGGCCCACGGTGTCTAATGACACTTTATCGAATACGTCGGCGGGCGTGTCGGTAATTAACATTGGTTCGCGAGTTTTTATTCTAACTCGTTTTTGTTCTTGATAATTTTGGCAATGCCAGACAAAGTTTTGCACGTCATTGCGCAGTGGCGGCCAATAAAAACGTCTTTGAATACGACAATCACAGTGACTTGACTTATATGCATCATTTACGTCTTTGAATACGACAACCACAGTGGCTTCACTTATATGCGTCATTGGCATCTTTGGATGGTCTCGGAGCCATTTGCAAGATATTCATTGCAAATAATCCCTCAATGACATATTTTTACCATCATACTTCGGGATCTGCAGGAAGCGGTGTTGAAGCAACATGCTATTCATCATGTCAGTTACGTTATTCAGTAGGCCAACCGATACGTCTCCGTCCATGGTTTGGTCGTTGTTAGCCATAATAATATTTTTTCTTTCAATTTCTTAACAATAAAATCAAATAAACAATTTCTTTCAATTGTTAACAATACATTTGGTACAAGATAATAAAAAAAAATGTATAATCAACAAACATCTTTTTCAATCATAAATTTATTCTTTCTTCTCTATAAAAATTTTGTTAGTTAGTGGTAGTTTAGTAAATAAATAGAAAATCCTAAATTCCACAATTTATTAACAATCTTCCAACTGAGATGGCGAAAGTTCTATCTTTTTTACAAGATACTAGCTATAACCTTATCTCACTTCTGACATCATCTAACTTGTAACGTGCAAGGGTGTTACTGCACTGTGTCAAGCTAACCTTCCGCGTGAAGCGCAGAAGTTTATGATTCTTTTTATTCTGGGTTAGTTTCGAACGTCTGTACTCTACAGGCCAGGTCCTCGAGCTATCCAAGAGCAGGATTTTATTATGTTTGGGTTATTTAAATCAGACGATTCGAAGTTCTCTTTGAACCGTTAAAGTGTATTTGTTCGAGAATTCAGTTATTGGAGAGGTAGTGGACTGTAAATATTTGTAGATTGAATTAAAACGCAGTACACGGATGTTAACAACAATAGCATTTATTTGCTCCACCTGTCAAATGACAGTGGACACACAAATATACATAAATAAATATCGGAAAATACAGGAAATAATATAGAAAAAGCGTACAGAGAAGAGAATAGATGAGGCGTTCGTCTTACCGCACACTATTATACTAATCGTGTGCAATTGCTGAGACTTGCTGTCGCAATCAGGCTGATGCCGGGTCCACGACACGATGAGCCAAATGAGGATGTACCGGTGTGCCGACGTCAAAATATCACTGCAGATATTATGGCTGGGTTGTATAGACTATAGGTCGGCTGAGCTCGTCGTTGAGTCTGATTTTGATGCACTTAATCGTTGAGAGAACGCACGAAACTCGATGACGGTGAGAGCTGTACGAGAGCAAAACGCAAGAAGGCTGCGTTATACGAAGCAGCCGTTGTCTCGCCAAGCAGTCGAAGCGCGCTTGCGCGCAGCGACCTGTTGCTCGGCACGCAGACCTAGTGCAGGATTTACAGCTCCTGCGTGGTGCTGCCGCTGAGTGGCAACAGCAAGCAGTTGCCCATGCTAGTCTGCAGTGCGCAGTCTCGCTACGCTTGGCAGAACGTTCAAGCATTCTCAAACAGTATTGTTACAAACCCATAAAGAAATAAAAATGGAAAATTATTCGTCGAATGATCATTCACAATTTAGATATAAAATAGGCCACGGCAGTTATTCGCTCTGTTACTCTCGCATTCAATCTTTCGTGCTTATTCCTTCGGTCGTTACAATGTTTTCTATCATCCCTCGTTGTATCAGCAACGCTTGAGCCGGTGTTACCACTCGACGGTCGACCCTCATTCTTCGATCGGCACTCTTTTGCACTCCATCTTCTTCACTCCTTCGTCGTTCTTTACACTGTTGCTTACCGTCTCGTTCGCTATTCCGTTTTACTTCCATTCTCTTTCTTTGTTCCGTTTTACTTTCGTTCACCGTCTCTTTTACTCTTTTACATTCACCCTTTGCATCACTTAATATAATATAATTTTAAAAACCTGTGGGAAAAACACGGCACATGACACATTCACCGGTCCAGACTCTCTTAAACACAGAATCAGACGACGAAATGCAATATATAAACAAGCTAAGCGCGCAGGCAGTATGATAGGCAGTATGATATCCTTTAGGAATTCCTTTCACCTATCAGCCATACATTTTTGGCATTCAGTTCCGAACGATGTTACCGCTCCCCCCTCAATATATTTAAGGCTCGATTATTGAATTATAATTTTGCTCTAGAAGCTGTAACGTAAATTTGCTCTAGAGGCTGTAACGTAACGTCAAGGCACCACGTTACCTATATCTAGCCCGAGCTATTTTCTCTTCCTTTTATTTAACTCTTTCGAGCTGGGCGCCAGGCGCATACGCGCCGGAAGGGAAAATACCGAGGTGTTTGACAAGACTCAGCCGAGAGTAGCTAGCGCTATTTGAGGCAGAGTGGGTGGTTCAGACTGTCAAGGTAGTAAATTCATAAATTAAATTATTCCAGTCAATTCCATAAATTAAATTAATCAATAAAATCAGACAATAAACATAAAATCAATAAAAATACGATCAATAAATAAAATCAGTCCATAAAATCGACGAACAAAACAATTGTAACGGTAATTTTTATCGTTAACAATTATTTTTATTTTTCGTGAGAATTCGGGCTCGATCACAGGACTAATTAATGTAGACTTCGTGGTGGTTGAGAGTGAGGCTTTATTCACAAAAGAACAATTGGATAAATCACTATTTAATTTCTGGTTACCGATATCCCGTACTATTACACTGGTGTTATCGGCGCTAAGAGAGCTCCTCCTTCCCCGCACCGACATTTTAGAGGCTGCCCCTCGCCTCATTCCCCTCTGCCCATTTTTCCTTTGTAATTTAAAAATTTAACGCATGTTTGGAGTCTTGCGGTTTGCCGCTGCCGCGCTCACCGCCTTCCCCTCGCCGCCGAGCAAGGCCAGCTGGTCGCTGACCTGCTGTTTACGTCAGCAAGGGAATTCCGGAGCGGCGACAGCTTTAGTTTTTACACTCGGTGCGATGTCCTCATGCCCGCAAACCTCGGTGCTATTGTATCGAGTCTACTTTTGCAGGTGTTTTTGCATACTCTCGGCTCTTATAGCCGTTTGACATAATAAAATAAGGTGCTTGATTGTAACTATGTTACACAATAGATAAAAATTCATAAATGAAATCAAGAAAAATAAGATAAGAATAATCATTAAATAAAATGAAGGAATAAAACCAATAAATAAGCCAGACTACTAGGCGGGTATGAGATTTACAACGGTCACTCCTTTATTTGGTTGCAGCGGATACTAATGCGTCAATAGAATAATAAAAAAAAAAAGAAAAGTATAAATAAAATATCCCGTAAAATGGGTTTTGGTTTTTAACAGTTTATAAATTTAATCAGGTATTTTGATCTTAATCATTAATTCGGCAGTACAAGTTATCCCGTTCTCTCTCTCTCACTCCCATACGTTCCAGACGCTTTATAGCCAACCACGCTCACTTCGAATTTCAAATAATAACCAAGGACAAAGTCAGAAGCCACATGTATGTCCAAGCTCGAATGAACTTATCAGTCCATACACAACAAAAAAGAAATAATGACAAAAGACCGTTGAGGAAAGACAGCTTACCGGGATGATGCTGCTGCAAAGTTCTCGTAGATCCGGGGAAACCCTCGGTGCTGACGTTCACCGACTCGCTCTCCACTTTCTGAATTTCTGGTAGCGTATATAGACTCGGCACCGATTGACTGCGAGTTTCTAAAGGGCCTGCGCTCGGTTTCCTTACCTCAACAATTTCCTTGAGCGATTGCAACGGTAAAGCGGGACAGTACAACAGCGCACGCTACGTCTGGCTAACACAACGGTCACCAGGAAAAAGCCCCGAGGTCCTGCCGGCATGCGTGCCCGTGAACTATGATTCCCTCCTAACGAGCTGAACTCGGTTAATTGGGGGAATCGGTGTCGCTCGAAGACCGCGTCTAGCGCCTCGGCTGGCCAACGCAAACATTGATAGCAGATAATAAAGATGTGTAATCCAGTCCGGCAGGTGATCCTCGTGAGATAGACCGGTTATTGCTAGTAGATCAGATGACCGAGGATAGATTGTAGCATATTAGCCGTAGACGAACGTCGAGCGGGACGGCTGTAGATCCCGAATACGAGAAACGGAAAATGTCTGTATCCTCTCTCTCTCCTACGAAAGGGTGATTGAATCCCGAAGTCGACCAAAGGTGTATGTGGAACTCTTTTTCTCTCTTTCTGTCCGTCCCTTGGTCGTACAATTTAAGAAAAAAAAATACAAAAAAAAGAAATAATTAAATAAAGTGCGGCAATTAGTCCCTACAGCCCTGTGAGATCGTGTTGGCATGGTGTGAGCCGTCGTGCACGGAGGACGCAGCGCTTGGATATTCTGCCATGTTACAATGCTCCCCCCCTTAAACACGGCTGTCCTCGGCCGGAAAACTCGCCTCCCCCCGGTCTTTTCCAAACAGAATTACGGCCACACGTCTGACTCCAGCATCCCACGATCCTACAGGCTTGCACGGACCTGCAGAATGGCTGCCAGCCGTAACTCAAGGTACCTCACTTCGACCCTCCAGCCTCTCGGGTTACCAATCACCTGGCCGTATTACACACAAAACAATACATCCAACTCGGGATATCCGCCCCGACTGGTCCAATTCTCGTTTATCTGAAACCTTCAAAGCGGGACCCGGGAAACGCATGCAAGGAACCGGGAAAGTTCATGCTCAAGAACGAACTCCACTAGCGTATGTTTGGAGCCACCGTCATATTATACTTTGAACTTTTAACTTTTAACAACCGACGCTCCGCTGCCTCCGATCTCTCAAGCCTTTCTGGTCCTGCTTCTTCGCGGGTCCCTGTTTGCCTGGCCGTTCGGGGACGCGTACATTGGTCCGCATCCGGGACAGGTCCGAACGGTTACCCCTATTCGGTCACAAGAATAACACCGACAGGTGGTAGACGACGCCGCTTTGCATTTGGCCATCAAATGTCCCGGCTGTCCGCACCGTCGGCAGGTCATTGGCCCACTCACGTCGACGGGATGAGGACGGGTAACCGATCGCCCCTCGCGCTCCACCAGGGGACCAGGAACCGAATTCGGGAGGCTCTCCAATCCCCGTCCCCCTTCTTGTCCTCACCTTCCTTGCATGCGGGGTTACCGCCGTCGGGCTCTCTCCTCGGCTCCTCCGCCGACAGCCACCACCTTACCTTCTGGAGCACGATAAGCGCCCTCCCCAATTCCGGTACCGGGAGTTTGGGAGGGGGTTCCCTGGTCACTGGATTTGGGCGCACCAGGTTCTCCAGAACCCGACACTCCCGAACCGAGCGCCATAGGTCCTCCCGACCCGCCGGCGCAAAGCCCACACATCTCTCGTCTAGATACCAGGACAGATATGGCACCAACTGAAGGGGGTCCATGTGAAAAATCCAATGGGACACGGGATCGATAAGGTTTCAAATCGTCAATCGAAACCTTCCGACCTCTATCCCCTCCCGATCTTTCAGCTCGTACACGCCTGATGACCAGACTCGGCTAACATAATAGGGTCCCTGAAATTTGGGAGCCAGCATGGCTGCCACATTCTGGGAGGCCGAGGACAATACCCGCCGACGACGCAACACCTCATCCCCCACCTTAAAGGTGATGGGACTACGATGTTTGTTATACCGAAGAGACTGCCTACGGTAAGCCTCCTCGAGGTCATGTTGAACATTGTCCCTAAGGGGTTGTAAATGGTTCATTCGTGCGGACCATCTGTGGGGGTCTGTCGCCATTACCTCCTTTTCCCCTGGGACTCTCCGGTAGAATTGGTGAGGACGTGGTGTTTGACTGAAATTCAAGAATGTGGGACTGGTGTCTAAAGAGGAGTGGTGCGCGGTGTTATATGCGAAGCGAAACTCTGCCAGATGTAAATCCCATTCTCGATGGACGTTTTCCAGGAAGGCCTCGATCATGGTTTTAAGAACCCGGCTTACCCTCTCCACGGGGTTCTCCTGAGGGTGGTATGGTAGAGTAGTGGTATGAAAAATACCATACTCGGCTACCACCTGCCGCAGGTTGATGATGACAAACTCCGTCCCGTTATCAGTTAGAAGAACCTCCGGAACCCCCCTCCGGGAAAACACTAATTCCTCCAATGCTTTCCTGATTTTCTTTCCAGTAGCTTTTCTTAGCGGGCAACACTCCACCCACTTGGTGAACAGGTCTTGGATTACCAGAATGTAAGTGAATCCAGACCGACTGGGTGGAAAGGATCCCATAATGTCCGCTGCCACCACTGTCCATGGCTCTTCAATCACCCGACGGCCCATCAGGCCCATCGGTACTCCCTGTCGGGACTCAGTACGCTAACTGGTATCATAGCGCTGGACATATCTAGTGACGTCTCGGTACAAGCCGGGCCAATAATATGAACTTACTATCCTCTTAAAAGTCTTATGTATCCCCAGATGACCCGCTTGAGGAACATCGTGGTTCTCGTAGAGAATAGTTGATCTCTGATGCCGCGGGACAACCAGTTTCCAGACGGTGTCCGGCGAGCCCAAACGAGACATCCTTCATCGCAGGAATAAGTTCTTGTCCTTGAATTTCCAGTCGTGTTAACGTGCTGGATTCTTCCGTACCGCCTTGACCCGCGTCTCATACCAAGGATCTCTCTCTCTCTCCGAAAGGCAGTGTGAGCAACACGTTCGCAGAAGCTTGAGGTGGCAACCCCACCACGTTAGGCCAGTCATCCTCTTCGGTATCGTTCCCAGAAGGAGTAGATATAAAGATTCGGGACAGCGCATCAGGTAGTTGATTTTGTGAGCCCTTCCGATGTATCACATCAAAGTCTGAATTCATCAGCATCCATGTCCATCGGGCTACTCTCCCCTTTGGTTCCTTCTGGGACAGTAACTACTTCAAACTCGCGTGATCGGTGATAACGGTAAAACGATACCCATTCAGATATGGTTTAAACTTGTCTACTGACCATGGGATCGCCAGACACTCCAGCTCCCGAACGTCGTAGTTACGCTCCGCACTCGTCCAGCTACGACTCGCGTAGGCAATCGGGTGTTCTGCCCTATCCGGTTCTTGTGTGAGAACGGCTTCCAAATCGGTTTGGCTTGCATCAGTCTGGAGCGTGAATCTCTTGGTGTAGTCGGGACGTGCTAACACTGGTGCCGTTGTCAACGCTCTCTTTAGTCGGTTGAGAGCCCTTTGTTGTTCCTGGCCCCAGAACCATTCCTGTCTTTTCCGTGTGAGCTTAGTAATAGGCTCCGCTACCTTCAAATACTCAGGAATATACCGTCTATACCACGAAGTAGCCTCCAGGAATTGTCTGATCTATTTAACCGTCCTCGGGACTGGGATCTCAAGGATAGCTGATGTTTTGTCCCTATCCACCAACATCCCCTCACGGTTAATTAAGAAGCCTAGGTATTTTAACTCTTTTCGACAGAACTCGCACTTCTCCGGATTGATCAATAAACATGCCACCGTGATTTCCACGAAAACCCGTTCCAGCCACTCCAGATGCTCCTCGAAAGTGTCGGTGGCAATGACAATATCGTCCAGATAGGCAAACGCATGAGGTTGCATATCGGGACTAATTAGAGGATCCGATAAACGCTGAAAGATGGCTGGTACTGTAGTCAGCCCATACGGCATTCTCTTGAATTGGAATAGTCCCCTATGTGGGACTGTGAATGCCGTGGTCCCTCGGGATTTCAGATCTAGCGGGATTTGATGAAAGGCCTGACTCAGACCCAGAGTCGAGATGTAGTTGGCCGACCCCAAGCCGTCCAATATGTGACGCATGTACGGCATCGGGTAAACGTCTTTCTTGGAAACCTCGTTCACCTTGCGGAAATCGAGACAGAACCGGAAAGTGCCGTTTGGTTTCGCCGCCATCACGATCAGAGTGCTCCATTCGCTAGTGGAGGGCTCGATCACGTCGGCCTCCAGCATGCGATTAACCACCTGATCCATCGCTTCCCTCATGACTGGGGTGAATGGATACCATCGTTGCTTGATGGTTCGTGCATTGCCAACATCAATATGGTAGACCACCAAACTGGTAACCCCGGGAGCCGATTTCAATTTAGGAACCTTTACAGACAGGAACTCTTCCAATCGGACGGTTTCGGCCTCGGTCAGGTCCGTAATCGGCATCAAGGTATTAACATTCTCTACTCCCTCTACTGGTTCGAAATCGAACTCCGTGGGTTCCCCGCTGAAGTACTCCCACTTGCGCCTCCTAAGGTCCACTCCAATCTCTAACAGGAGAAGAAAATCGAGGCCCAATAGCAACGGGACAGGAAGGTCAGGATAGACTCTTGCCATGAGTCTACTCCAACGACCCCTCAACGTTGCGCTGACTTCCACTTCCTCCGTACAGGTGATCTGATGTCCATTTGCGATAGTACCGTGATGTTCCGGTGTTGGCCGTCGGGAATAGCTCAGCCTGGTCATTTTCAACAGTCCCTCGGTACCGACGAAGGAGCTGGTCGCCCCACAGTCCACCAACGCGGGCAGTGAACGCCCGAAAATTTCGAGGCAGATAACCAAGACGTGCCGAGCTCCACTGTCGTCCCCTACCGGACTACCCAAGTATTCCGGGATGGTTAGCGGGGAATTTTCCTGGATCGAGGAAGTCGCCTCTCCCCTCAGCGGCGACTCCTAACCCCGTTTCCCGAGCAGTTGCGGGCCGTTCGAGTCGTTTCACCCTCTTTACCACATCTGTAACATCGAGCTGTTTTGCGCACCGCACATCCTCCTGAAAAATGGTCTGCAATCCCGCAGTTATAGCAGATGACCTGCCTATCGGGATGAGGAAAGCTTGACGCTGTCCCTGCATGTTCCCTAGGCGCTGGGACTTCCGTGAGGAAAGGATTGGTGCTGGCTGCCGTGGGTCTCAGTGGCGGAGTAGTTTTCTACCGGATAGCGGGTCGAGCCGGCACCGGCGAATACCCACCACGTGAAGCCCACACAGTTCCTCCTCTAGGCCGACCTCCAAAGTTGGCAGGATTAGGCGAGGTGGAATTAAAATTTCTTGGGATTCCACCTCCAAAGGGTTTCGTAAATCCGCGTGACGAGCCTTGAATCTCGCCTACTGGTGCGGGATTTTCCTCTAACATTCCAAAAGTGACATGATTCCTTGGCCTGTCGGGAGGATGGTAAGCGAATTGCGGAAGCATTGATCTCTCCGGAGCCGGAGGTGCACGATACGAACTGGCGTCAAAGTAGCTTCGCTCAACTCGGATCGTCATTTTCTGCAAACCCTGCAGGTCCAAGGTATCAGTAAGGGGGATGGCTACCTGGAGTCTAGGCAGCAGGTTCCGGAATGTGGTATTCACCTGCTCTTCAACGGGGAAGTGCGGTACGGCTCTAACAAATAAATTCCACATACATATGAAATAATCCGCTACCCGTTCCTCCGCGCCCTGGGTTCGTGTTCGGATCTGTTCTCGCAGAGTAAATTGGAAGTCAGGGTCCCCAAAATGTTGTCGGAAGGCCTTTGCATTCCTTCCATGAGGTCCACCGGGACCGTTCTAATTTAAGCTAGTGATACGCTATCCCTTTTACAAACAAGGGTATACAACTCATCAAGTCTTGATCCGATATGGTTACGAGGCCTCGACAATCCTCAACTCGTGCGAGAAATTCGTCCACTTCTTCCCCGTGTTTACCAGAGAATGAAACATTCCACTTTCTCAAAATATCGCATGCGGTGATCGCCGGTGTCGAATGACTGGAAGGTGAAGGTTCTGTTCTGACCGGGGACGAGTGGTGGAACGGATTTGTAATCATTGCGGGATCATTCTCCCCCAGTGCTAACGGGATGGCATCATTCGGTGCAGGAGGGCTCACATCTTCGTGTACCGTGACTAGACCAGTAGTCGATTCATTGGGGTTCGCCAACATTCCTGAAAAATATCATCTTTCCCGCATAGCAGCGGAGGTACCCCCTATAGGCAACCCTCGTGAGGCCAATTCTGCCTTTACCTCATCCTCAGTAAGGGAGGCTATATCCCCGAGAGTCCTCGATAAAACGATTTTAGCTCGCGGGTAACAACAATAATGCAATAAAAAACTAAAATAAAACAATAATAATGAAGACGAGAAGAAGGAAAAACAAATATTTAAATAACTCCAGGAAGGCCACTAAGGGAGTAAAAAAAAAATTAAATACATCCCTCCCCGGGGTACAAGCTGAAAGCTCGTTACCCATATACAAGCGGAAGGACGAGATTAAAAAAAAAACAAAAAATATAATAAACAGAAAAGAACACAAAATAATGATGAAACATAAAAATTCGAGAAATTTCCACCCCCACCCCAGGTGGTACGGATTGGGGGGAGGGTGGATTGAGTTTCGTATCGCTGAATAGCTTTTTGAAAAATTAAACATCTGTTTTTTCTTTTTTCGATCCGATGTGTAATTTCTCGAGATATTCGCAAAAATCAGGTCCCTTGCGATTACAGCGCAATCTATCACGAATCGAAAAAAAATGTTTCAGATGAAAGTTACTTATTTCTTTATGGGGAATCCGAATCTGCAATAAAAAATAGGGGTTCCTATTTACGTAAGGGTGAGGGGTCGACTTTGGTATCATTGGATGACCCCCTTCCAGGCGAACAAATTTTATTAAGAACTTTTTTTGATCCGATGCGTAGTTTTTGAATTATTTCAATGTCTTCAGATAAATCAGCCACCCTGTATATACTCGTATATAATAAAAAAAAAACAAATATAGCATCAAATAAATTAAACAATTAAACAAATAATAAAACAAATGAATAAATAAATAAACAAATCACTACTATAATCAAAGAAATAAAATACTAAAAAACAATACGGTTGGTCACAGAGGACCGGCGAGTCCCTTCGGGATTATATCGTAAAGTCAACCAAAGGAAAATTGAAAGAGTTCAATTCAACTAACGGGACCAGTCCCGAGCCAAGATTCGTTCTAATAGTCAACATAAGTAAAGCAAGTAGCTATATAAAAAAAAATTTATAAATAAATAATAATAAGACGAATGTACACCTTGTTAAAATGGAGGAGAAGAAAAGAAAAGGAAAAAAATGAAATAATGGATCAAATATAAAAAAAACTGAATAGGACCAAAAAAAGAAAAAACTTAAAAAAATAAATAAAAATAATAAGAATAATAATAATAATTACAAATGAAATTAAAATAAAGCAACGTAAAATGAGGGAAAAAAAAGAAGTAAAATTTTCAACAAATTATTTGAAAGAATAAACAATCTTTTAAGGTATTAATCAATTAATAATGAATCTTTGAGATAATAAATGAAACAAAGACTCGGCCGTAATATTTCGTTTACACATATAATTTCGAATAACTGGAATATTATTTTTAACAGGCTAGAAATAACAGTACATTGGCCGGGAGAACCAGTTTCCAATGCAGAAGACTGTAACTCGCTCGGCGACACACAACAAAACGTAAACACGGCCGGGCTTGAGCTCGGCACTATACAGCGAGAGCGAGCCTGGTATACCGTGCGCCTCACGAAGGCCTGCTACAGGGCACAGCGGGATAACTATACTGCCGAATTCTACCACCCGTAATATTCTTCCATGTACTATTATAGATATCAAGATCTTTGAAATGTAAAATTAAAATAATGACCAAAAATCAATTAAATGAAATATAATTCCCGAGTCCACAAAAGTAAAAACAAAATTTTTTTAGTATAAAAAAAACTATTACTGTTGTGTCATGGAATAAAATAAAATAACTAATAAATAAATAATGGAAACAAATTTTTAAAGAGAGATATAGGAAAAACTGAAATAATTAGACAGAAGTAGTATGTGTACACCTTTGCTCCATCCCACTCCTATCCCCACTCCTTCCCCCACCACGCGGCTACCCCCACCATCTCACTTTTCCACCGCCGCGCTACCCGCTCTGCTTGACCAGTGCCGGTAACATGGAGATGGTAAAGTGAGGTGGTGTGGGTACCTTGGTGAACAAGGAAGAGTAGAGATAAGAGTAGGATGGAGCAAAGGTGTACACATACTTGGAAAAATGAATAAAATTATGTACTCACCACCACCGCAGCTGTTGTAGGCATCTACCCTCCTGCCAAAGCGATTTTAAACTCCTGTCTCTCGAATGTACTCTCTCACACACGCACACACACACACATACACATGCACAGCGTCTTTAATTCATTACTACGTCCTCGTCAAAGCCCTCGTCCACGGCGTCGATATCGTAGCCGATATCTATCTCATCACCGAGGGCTTCTATAATAAACGCAGCCACATCCACGCGTTCACCGTTCGATAAGCGAACCCGCGGAACGTTATCGCCGGCAAGAGGTCGCATCATGACAGCGATCAAGTCATCTCCGCCGCACGCTTCTTCGACGAGCTGCTCGATACCTGCAACATCCACGCGTTCGAGTCCGTATATGGAAAACTCCATGACAAGAACCGGCAGCATACTTGCTAGAGGATCCGGATGAAATAGGTGAGACCAGTCGATGTAAATAGTTTCGCCGAAATCGACTAGCAACACCTCGCAGTACCCATCAAAGTCCGGGTAAACCACTTCCCCGCGGACAACGTTATTGAAACGAGGCACAATACAGGACATGCCGATATGCAACTCCCCAAGTTCAATGGGTCTTCCACGACGTTCCACTAAATACACACTACGCAGGAGTTCTTCCAGCTCGTCGTATGCATCGCACATTTCCTGCGTACGCAGAAACACACTCATTACACTCTCGACAAACATTAATCGGCACCAAAACGCGTCGCTTAAAATCTCCTTGCCGTATCGTGGATACATATTGCTTTTTATTGTTTCCAAGTAGGATGCCAAAGACAGACTAAATGCTCGAGATGCTACTAGAGAGTATCACGGGCATAAAGATAACAACCTCCTATGAATCATAACTAGGTATCCATCACTTTGAATGCAACGAAAGAGGTATTCGAGCATGCATAGCCCGGCGCTATGCTCCTCGCAAAGTGCTTGCTCTGCAGTAAAAGATATAGAATATGATCCCTCACAGAGAGAGAGAGAAAGACTTCAATTATTATGCTATAAAAATAAGAGACGCAGTAAGATCAGATATTTTTAAACTAACCAATATTTTATGGAAAGCACTTTATACATTTACCGTCGTATGCAACAGCCCTGCAAACACGGTCATCCACGCTCGGAGATTCCTTCACCGTTAATTTTATTTCTATCGCTATATGGAATTAATTTGTATTATCACTCGTAATATTGGTTTTAAATTATTTTACGCTGTGGACGTTGTCATCATAGTGTACTTCTGGAAAAAGAACGAAACAACGTTTAATTGAGCGCACTGATCAATAAAAAACATCGTGTACAGAATAATCGATATTGTCTTACCAGATATGCCACGCCTCATTATACAAAGTTGGCAGCGTTGATGATCTTCTGCTACCGACGACAACTGCGGATGAGGATGTCGGGTGGCCCTTTTCTTTCCCGAAGTTAGCTCTATCTGTACAGTATATGTATCTTCCTCTCGCTCTCCATGACACGAATAACGAACCCTCGGTGTCGGCTCATATGCAGGGGTTGCTCGCTCTGCAAAGCATTTTTTAATTAAAAATAAATATCACATGATTTTAAATTATTTTATATTTTTTACTTACCAAGTTCTGCTGCTTTGCTGCTAATCGACATTGGCACGTATTCCATGATCTGCTGTGTTAATGAAGCAGAGACGAGCGATCCGTCTTCTTTCTAGCGCAGACCTTTGCTGATGCTTCGGTTTTACGACTGTCTCTCTCTCTCTCACTGTGACTGACATCGGCGTATACTTTATAATATTTCGAGCGAAATGTACACTATATACAATTATTTACAACAGTTTCTTTATCACAAATAGCTGCACATACGTAGAATTATTGCGTTCGCGACGCAACACCCGATGCATGATCAGCGATATGACCACGAAACAGCACAATTATTTCGGACAAAATAATTTTTATAAACTCCGTATCCTCTGGCGTTAGCAAGATCGCGATGTGTTCGAGCGCTTCTTCAAAGAAGTCCTTGGAACCGATGATCTCATACGCTACTGCACGAGGCATTTCACTGACAACTATTTTTTCACGGACATATGATACCACCTCATGCATACACCTCTGAATCGTTTCACTTTTGCTCTCTAGAGCCTGCATATGAATATCAATTCTTCTACTTATTTCGACGAGCATATCAAATGTAGACCGCTGAAGAACAATGTTTGGAGAGTATTTTCGGAAGCGTTTCCGTTTCGATTCTCCAGATTCCTCTTGATTCTCGTATTCCTCATCAACGCTACCGCTTATTTTACCAAATGACACAGCTCTGTGCTGGTAACACGAGGTTAAAAGTGTGTAATGCGTTGTGTGCTCTATGCGGGTATTACACATTTTCTCGGCATCAGTCCCATGAGCTTCGAAATATTGTTGAACGCGAGAAAAATCACTTTTAAACACTCGCCACTCGTCCGCACCGAGTGTAATTCCGGTAAAAGTATTCGACAATATTTTCACCACCGGTGTAAGCGTACACGTAGAGTTCAACTCGAACCCGGCTACGATTATTTTACCAAATGATTTATTTAAACCGTACATAACGGGGTTCACTATATACTGCGATATCGCATGAGACTTAGCACCGTTATTTGCCATTTTTATTGCTTTCCTGTAGACTGTAACTTTTCGAATGAATCGTCGGTCGTGTTCATACTCCGTTTTATACAGATTTCCCCCACCACCTAATTGCATTGCCTCTTCTTTTGATACTGCAAATCATACGCCTGAAAATTGCTAGCCAATATCCTTTGATATTTGTCGCATTCTCCTCAACAGCCTAGTAACAGCAGCAGATATATCCCAAAACTCTTGCATACTCGCGCACACTTATGCGCACACGCACACATTGACATACAGATAATATGTACCATGAAAACTAAATAATATTCGTCGGTGAAATTTGATGATTTTCCTCATGGGCGAGTGCCTTGAAATTAGATGAAAACAATATGACTTTCAGCAGCGAAACTCGATAACTAAGTACATCATCATCGCTAAATATTTCCCTAGGTCTTGCTTTTGTAAAGCGATCACGTGCGGCCATCTTCTTGGTTAGTCGTATTCATTACATCGTTGCAGTATATGCAGAGAGAGAGAGAGAGAGAGAGAGAGAGAGAGAGAGAGAGAGAGAGAGCTTGTTAAAGGAATATATATAAAAGTGAGCCGCTTTGAAAATTCTCTAGTTAATTGTCTGATTTACTGTGGTTACTACTACTACTACTACTGTGACAGCATAATCATGGTCAGAGTGGTAAAGCGCTCATTGATAAGAAAATTGATAGAGTTTATATTGAAGCGTAGACCGTCGTTGCGTTCGCGCTGGGGTAGAAGAAATTTACAGATCACCCTATGGGAACTTCCGACACAGGCGGTTGTTCGTAAAATTCGCGGTATGCTGTGCGAGTGTCATCAGCGCGATTTAGTTGACGCGTATAATATTGGATTGTTTGATAATCAAATAATTATTGATTCGGTGGTGCGTGTTATTCGTCGACGAGGTTGGCTGAATGAGACTGCTCTGCAACCCATACTCAATGAAAGACGTAAGTAATATACAGCGCTAATTACTTTTATTTTATTTCCTTTATTTCATAAGATTTTTATATAGTTCGACGGTATGAGGACGCAGAAATGGGATCCGACACCTATGATTTCGATGAGGAGGGTAGAACCGATTCAGATGATCATAGCAGGGACAACGATGGCGACAGCACCGTAGGGAATCGCTGGATAAATTTTACCCAGCCATTCTGCGGTTATAAACCTACAAACGGTCTTTTCATGGCAGGCCCCTCGAGAGAACCAGATGAATCCGTCGCAGGCCCATCGCGACAATACAGTTCAAACGATGATGCCAGCAGCAATACAGACAGCGAGGAAGAAGAAGAAGAAGAAGAAGAAGAAGAAGAAGAAGAAGAAGAGGAGGAGGAGGAGCAAGAAGAAGAAGAAGAAGAAGAAAAGGAGGAGGAGGAGGAGGAGGAGGAGCAAGACGTAGACGATGACGACGAGGAGGAGGAGGAAGAGGAAGAGGAGGACCCTGTAGATTCAGGTAAGCTTTTAATAATACAACTACGCTGACAAAAATAAAAAAATTACGCGGATAATAATAGTAAAATGAAAAAGCAGGGTACGAGACGGACCCAAACGTTTTTCGCTTTGCACGATTCACTGTGCCGAGACCGCCGACAATCGAGTTGGTTTACGAAATGCGTCGGTGGTTCCCGGGTGCAGTCGACGGATTCGAGGACTAGAAGCAAATATAAGTTTGTAATTCTTACGTTACACGAATTATATGCATAGTATATAGCCAGCGACAAACAAAAATTTAAAGTAAATTAAATAAAAATTCTAATAAATGGTTTAATTATGCCTGCAGGTGGACAGACCGGCGATGGAAGGAATGTTGCACGGGGTGGTGATATTTTGCCTCCTGGTGAACGTTTCGGTATCGACAACGAGCAGAGACGTTATTTTTCACGCTTTAGGATGCAGGGTCGAGAGACAGATTTTTATTTTCGTCAGCCACCGGTCGGTATCGATCATCTGACATGGTTCGAGGGAGGTGTACGAGATGTTCTCACACGTCTTACAGAATCGTGCGAAGGACATGATTATGTGGGTATGACTCTGAGCGTACCGTCTTTTGCGCAAGGACCTGTATGGTTATCATTTCGACCAGCTCGTGACATCGTTCCCGACGATATATGGCGACTAATTAATAGTGTAGCTCAGAGCGCGCGCGAATTTCGAATAGACTCTGGTACATGTAGAATGACGACGTGTATAGTACGAGGCGTCGAAGGAGCCGGTGTGGGCACTAGGCTTACACACGAGTCTATAGCAAAAAAGTCAATTTTACGTATAAGTAATCGCGATAATTTGTGTCTACAACGATCCCTTGTCACTGCCCGAGCGCATGCCGAACGCGGTCAAATACGTACGGGTGTGCTACACAGACGATGGTGTCAAATTCGGAACGGGCTTCGAGGTGCGCAATATACAGCGGCGATAGAGCTCACACGTAATGCAGGGGTAACGACACCGTCTAGGGGGTGTGGTGCGTGCGAAATTCAGCTCTTTCAGGAGTACTTGGTTCACGAGGGTATAGCGATTGTTGTTTATGAATTTCTCACCTTCGGAAAACGCGTTCCGGCTCTGTACGATGGGCGAAAATACGTACTCACTGCAACAGGTAAAATTAATCATACACTCTTTATTCTCTATTACGAGCGTTCTCATCACTATCAACCGATATTAAATCTCGCCGGTGCGCTAGGTAGTCGGGGGTTCTGCACGCAATGTAATTCCAAGTATATTCGAGTACTCGAGCATCGATGTAGCTATCAATGTGCTCGCTGTAAATCCACTTATTGCAACGGTAATAGAGACTCTCAGCCTGAGTATTGCGCAGACTGTAATCGTTCGTTCTTTGGTGCTTTTTGCCTCGCTCATCACAAGAGTGAGGGCTCCGCGGGTATCACGTCTCGTAAATATAGACGGTACAGCGTCTGTAACGCATTGAAAATCTGTAGAGGATGCTCGCGTATGATTAAAACCACAGATAAAAAGATGCATGTATGTGGTATATCGTTTTGTACTACATGCAAACAAACGCGGCCGACTACGCATGCATGTTTTATAGCACCTCTTAAGAAATCAGATGCGCAAAAGGAGAAGAAAAAAGACAAGTCTTGCACGAGATTTTTATTTTATGATTTTGAGACGCAGCAACACGCGCAATTGCATGATGATAAATCGACACGAATTCACGAACCGAATTTATGTGTCGCACAATGCGTATGTATGGCATGTCTGGATATCACAGATATAGAGACAGATTGTGCTAACTGTGGTAAACGTGAATTCGTGTTTATCGATGATCCTGTTGGGGATCTCGTAAAATTGGCATTATCGCAAAAATTTAAAAAGACCATCTGCATCGCCCATAATGCTAGAGGTTTCGACGCACAATTTATTCTACGGTATTTAATCGAGGTGCAAAAAACACAGCTGCCCTCTCTGATTATGAACGGTACGAAGATTGTCTCGATGAAAATTGGCGATGTCGTTTTTCTCGATAGTGTAAACTATTTACCCATGGCTCTTAGTGCTTTACCTAAGGCCTTTGGTTTCGCTGATGAGGTGGCAAAAGGTACATTTCCCCATTTATTCAACACACCGGAATATCAGAATTACTCAGGTCCTCTGCCGGCTTTGCATTTTTACTCACCCGATACCATGTTCTCAGCGGATCGCGAGCGCTTTTTAAAATGGTATGAGGAAGAATCGAATCGCGTAGATTATAAATTTGATTTTGCGACGCAATTTGTGCAATATTGTCGTACAGATGTTACGGTTTTGAGACGAGCGTGTTTAGCTTTTCGAGAGTTACTTATACGTTGTGGGAGCGTGTGCCCCTTTACAGAAGCATGCACGATAGCATCAGCATGTATGAGAGTATTTCGAAAGAATTTTCTACAGAAAGATCGCATTGCGGTGTTACCACCAGGAGGATATCGCTGGGGCGATAAGCAATCGCGCAAGGCCGTCGTATGGCTCGTATGGCTCGAGCGTGAGCTCAACTGCGTTATCGCTCATGCTGGACGCACGAGAGAGTATCGCCCTCCGGCCGGCCTACCGGCCGTGGACGGTTACTACGTGGATGCGGGGGTCCATCACGTTCTTCAATTTCATGGCTGCTTTTGGCATGGTTGTCCACGATGTTATCGCGTGAATAGAGATGCTCGAACTAAATTCGGTGATACAATGGATGAGCGATACGAGCGTACCATTCTTATTTCCGGGCGAATCAGATCGAAAGGGTACACTCTAACCGAAATATGGGAATGCGATTTTGACAGATTACTCGAGAATAACGAGGAAATGTCGATATACGTGAAAAATCACGCCATGGTCAAGCAGGCGCCTCTCGAACCACGCGATGCATTCTTTGGCGGTCGAACGGAAAATTTTGTAAGCTTGTACGACGTCGCGAACGGGGAGCAGATACGCTATGTGGATGTTTGCTCGCTGTATCCGTGGGTATGTAAGAATGGAAAATATCCCGTTGGACACCCGAAATTGTACGTAGGTGACGAGTGTCGAGAACTCGTAGGACTTGAAAACGATCTAAGTGTCGTCGAGGGTCTCGTGAAGTGTACCGTGCTGGCACCGCGCGATTTGTATATACCCGTACTGCCTGTTCGCATGCATGGGAAACTACTGTTCCCCCTGTGTAGAACGTGCTGTACAGATATGGACACATCCGAGGTTTGTACACACGATGACACGACTGAGCGAGCGTTTGACGGCACATGGGTCGTGGACGAACTGAGAAAAGCTGTGTCGCTCGGATATAAAGTGACGCGTATCTATGAAATTTGGCAATACGTTGTTACGCAGTATGACTCGACAACGCGACGAGGCGGTCATTTTGCCGAGTACATCGATACATTCCTAAAAATAAAACAGGAGGCGAGTGGTCCGCCAACAGAGTGTAACGATGACGAGGAAGCAATAGAGCGTTTTATAGCATTGTACAAGGAGTCTGAGGGTGTATATCTCGAGCGAAGTGCTTTGCAGCCAAATCCGGGTTTACGTTCACTAGCGAAATTGGCTCTTAATTCATTCTGGGGAAAGTTTGGTCAACGAGAGAATCTCACGAAAACCGTTATCGTCTTCACGCGCGCGGAGTTAATGAATTTACTAACGAGTCCGGAGATTGAGGTGACGGGGATGCTACCGGTTAATCACAAGATTATGTATGTAAACTATGTGAGCAACCGCGATGCTATCCAACCATCACCGACATCAAACGCCGTGATTGCAGCATACACGACGGCACAGGCACGCCTAAAATTATACAGTTATCTTGAGGGGCTCGGGCGGCGAATATTGTACTGCGATACGGACTCCTGTATTTACGTGAGCCATCCCGGTGGTAACGAGTATGAGCCACCAATCGGCCAATTTCTAGGAGATCTTACGGATGAATTAAGTGAATACGGGCCTGGTAGTTATATAACTTCGTTCGTTTCGGGTGGACCAAAATTTTACGCATACCTTGTCCGTAAACCCGACGGTACGATTATTGAAAAATGTAAAGTGAAGGGTATCACGCTAAACTTTGCGAATAGCCGTCACGTAAATTATAACGCATTACGATCTTTCGTGACAGGAGCAAGGAGCGTACCTATTATTTTAAAATTCGACGCTATTCGACGTACGGAATTTCATCATGTAGTAACGCGTAAAGAAACGAAATCATGCGAGCCTGTTAACACGAAGCGAAAACGGCACGGGCTGTACTCTACTGTACCGTATGGCTATTGTGAAAGACGCTAATTAGTATAACGCAAAAAGTATATAGTTTTACGGGTGAATTCGCGATATTTAAAAATAATCTTTTTGTCTAATTTCATGTAACATATTTACTGTGTACAATACATTGAAAAATTGATTTATCATGTATAAAATCGTTATCGGATCGTTCTTTTTGTGCTGCTATTCGTAACAGTAGCTGCTATCTCTCTACCGTTCCCTTTTGTGCTGACTTTCTCATCGTTGATTCCTTTTGTCCCGTCTTTCTTATCGAGTGTTTCCTTTTGTTCTGGCTTTCTAGTGCCACATCCGTGGATATAATATCGTTGTTTAGAATTTGATGATTCGTAAAATTTGTATATAGAGATGTATGCATAGTGAAATAAAAATATTGCTTTATTTGTGAGAAATATAAAAATTATCGTTATTTAATATACATACAGCGTAAACGCCAGCTTATACCGCGGGCCCGCGCCTCATCAGCTAGTGCAGGCGCGCCGCGTCTTATCAGCTCTTTAAGGCCGCGAAAATAGCTGATGCCGCGGGGTCGCCGCCGCCGCCGCCGCCGCCGCCGCAGCCGCAGCCGCGGTATAAGCTTATTTAAGAGTATGCTGATTGATTTTGATAGACACTCATCGATATGGATACACGTTGGAAACATCCATAGACAGCTGTGATAAGCGGTCCTACGGGATGTGGTAAAACATATTTTGTAAAAAAATTCTTTAAATACATGCGCGAAATGACGGATGTCCCGTTCGAGCGTATACTTTTTTATTACTCAGAGTGGCAGTCCGGGTATTCAGAGTACGGTGATAAAATCGAATTTCGCGAGGGTTTACCGCAAGCAGTAGACTACTCGAATGACGCAAGACCTAAACTTGTGGTCATTGACGATCTAATGCGCGAGGCATCCAACAATACTGTGGTCGATCTTTTCACCAAGGGTAGCCATCATAAAAATCTTAGTGTCATTTTCATCACGCAAAATCTCTTCCATCAGGGTCACGGGCAGCGCGATATCTCCTTAAACGCTAATTATATCATTGTCTTCAAAAATCCGCGAGATCGCGCGCAAATTCAGCACCTAGCCCGCCAGGTATGTCCCGAGAATCCGCGATTTTTGCAGGAAGTATATTTCGATGCAACAGCCGCACCGCACGGCTATCTATTATTCGACTTGAAACAATCGACGCCTGATAATTGTCGATTTCGCGCCTGTATATTTCCCGATGACCAATACCATTACGTTTACGTGCCTCAAAAAGCAATAAAAGTTCGCGATGCATCGCGCGATGTACCAGTAATGCGCTTGTAATGGCGTTGCGCGGACCTCTCGATAAAAAGCAGATAATTATATTGCAAGCGTTGTGTTATCTGAAGCAAGAGCAACGACGTGCAATTTTGCGCAAAGCAGATGTAGCGCTTGTACGCTGTATATGCGAGTGTGCTCTAAACGTTTTACAGGGAAACGTGAGTCTGAACAACGTGCAAAAGAATCATCTTCGGAGGCACGCGACAATTCTTCGACGACTAGCCGCCAAACGGGAAATTGGAGCGGTAAGAGGAAGATCATCGTCGAGCACTGTGTCGGATTTCTCAAGTTGCTTCTTGCGCCTGTCTTGGCCTACGCGAGACATGGAGTATGCCAGAAAGATTGTACTTATTCCTCATGATAACATACAACGTCTCGCTGGACTCGCCACTACTGCCGCTGCTGCTACTACTACTACTACTACCAGTGCAGACCCGCTGCCTTCCGTACAGACTACCGGTACGCCATTATCGCGCCTCGACTCTGAGCTGAGTGAAATTCTAAACTCTCACTCGTACAAGAGCGAGAGAGAGAAGTGGATAGCGTACCAACAGGTTTTACAGCGTTATCTTCACATGGTCGAATACGATAATGCCGTACCGAATATTTCATCAAAACGAAAAGTAGCAACACTCGATAGCCACGAGAATAAATCCGACGACGATTTAATGAACAAAGTTAAATCGCGGCTCAATGACACACTTATTATCGATAGCGTACCAAAAAAATTTAAATCTAAAGCAATATCGTTGCTTCGCAATTTGCATCGCAGCGCCGTTGGTAAAAAAATGACATGGGATCGTAACGGCGTTGTTTCCATAGACGGCAGAAGAATTTCAAATTCCAATATCGTTGATCTTGTTAACGATGCTATGCGAGCTAGAAAACGCGAGAAACCCATCGGACGATCTCACTTTGCCAAACTCCTGCGAGCGATACAGATGCCGCGTGAATTTATCGGTAACCCCGCGTTACTACACGAGCCTACACCTACATCATCGTCGACACCACAGCGGCGTCTTATTTTACCGCGCGAAAACGATAGTAGCAGCAGCAGCAACGGTAGCAACAACAACAACAACAACGACGACGACGAGGCCGAGACCGCACACTCAAACAGAGATTTAATGCTCACGGCTGAAAACGACATCATCGAGGGGGAGGAGGGGAATGAAGAAGAGGACGAACAATTGCAAAACTTTGCACAAGTAGAATATCGACCACCCACACAGTTAGAAAAGAAAAAGAAAAAGCATCCATTTAACTGGTCATCGCTAAAATTATGAAAATTCTTCAAAAAATCTATTATGACACCGCTCATCCTGCTTCCTATTCTCGAGCAAAAAATTTGGCCCAGGTGAATCGTAGAGTAGCGCGAAAAAATGTTTTACCATGGCTCGAGACACAGGATTCATATAACATGCATCGCCTCGTACGACGACGATTTCCCCGTCGTACGTACAGTGTGAGTAATATAGACGATGTATGGGAGGCTGATTTAGCTGATCTTCGCTCGATAGCCACGTACAACGATGGGTACGCGTATCTGCTTGTTGTTATTGATGTGTTGAGCAAATACGCGTGGGTCGAGGCTTTGCGTGACAAAACGAGCGCAAACGTGGCCCGCGGTCTCACACGCATACTCGCGCGCAGTAACAATCGTCGCCCTCAACAATTGCAAACTGATCGAGGCAAAGAATTTATCGGCGCACCGTTTCAGCAAATTCTCAAGAAAAAGAATATCGATTTTCGCGCTGCTCGTAACCCTGATATAAAAGCCTCGATTGCCGAACGCTTTAATCGAACAATAAAAGAGCGAATGTGGCGCTACTTTACATACACGCGAAATAAGCGTTACATCGATGTTTTACAAAATTTTTTATATGCTTATAATCACACTAGACACAGCGGAACGCGTATTCCTCCGAGCGAGGTAACCCTCGAAAATGCCTCTATAGCCCGAGACAATTTAGCACGGCGTTACGAGCGTAACGCGAAAAAAATTAAAAAGCCTAAATACAGCGTCGGTGACTTGGTACGTATCAGTACAGCTAAAGCAGCTTTCGTGAAAGGATACGAGCGTGGTTGGAGTAACGAATTATTCAAGATTCAACGAATATCGGTGAATCGAGAGCCATTCGTGTATATTTTACACGATCTGAATAACGAGACTATCGACGGTATTTTCTACGAGGCAGAATTATCACGAGTACGAGCGCCTCCGTCATCCGAGAAGACGGAAGAGAAGAAGAGGACAAAGAAGAAGAAGAAGAACGCTCGGGATCATCGTCCGTGATAAATATGAGCTCCAAGGATAGCTCTTTCTTTGTCGTACTACCGAGCAACAGTAGTATGCAGTATTTTCCGGATAATACGACGACGAAATTTATTACAAAACTACCACGTCAGATACGCCTGCACGGAGAATGGGCTGTTTCTCTTGTGGAAATTGCTTATCCGATGACTCTTTTACATGTTCCTACTGTAGAAAATCTCGTAACTTTTGAGGATGGTGATTATGATTTATCGGGTTTAAATCTTTTAACACGGAGGAGCACTGATAGAGACCAAGTAGCACCTGGTGTATATCGCTCTATAGACGCTCTTTTGGAGAGTATAAATCAGTTACCTCACGTGGCCGATCATTTGCGCTTTAAATCGCTTCCGAGCGGGCAGGTCGAAGTGGCACGCGTATGCGACGATCTACGCTACCACGACTTTCGCGTATCGCCCGCTATCGCAAGGCTACTAGGATTCTCAGAAGAGGCTTGTAGCCCCGTAATGATAGAACCGCATTGCGAATACACAGGGTCGAGGCCTGCATCTCTCACCGGTGCTATACCGGGCAGCATGTTTTTATACACAGATATCTGCGAGAGCTATATTACAGGCGATGTACAAACACCCCTCTTACGAGTTGTTCCCATTGATACTGATGACTGTCCGTATGGTTCGATAAAAATTAAATCGTTTTCAACGCCACGATATATACCTCTCTTGCGCAATAATTTACACACTATCGAGATCGATATAAGAGACGAATTTGGGGATCCTATACCATTCGAGCAGGGAACGTTGACTGTGACACTACATTTCAAAAGGTCCCGCGATTGATTACGCCACTATGGATGATATTGACAGTGTGCAGCACGGATGGGGTCGTCGTGGGTACGGTGGTATTAGCCATGTTTATATCGGAACACCTAATCAGCGAGGACACGGTATCGGTAGCTTTCTCGGGGGCCTGTTTCGTCGAGTGTTACCGCTTTTAAAGAAGGGCGCTAAAGCAGTTGGAAAAGAGGCGTTGCGTGCTGGTGTAAACGTGGCCGGTGATATCCTCGATAGAAATATAGCTGTGAAAGATGCTATTCGCGAGAGAGCGCGAGAATCAGGCAGTAATCTCGAACGCAAAGCCTCTGAAAAAATTGACACTCTCATGCGGGGGTCTGGTTATAAAAAGCGCAAAATTTCACGTACTCCTCATTCATCGAACGAACGTAAACCACGACGTATCTCTCGTAAAAATAAAAGTGTAATAAAGAGAAAAACAATAAAGAAGAAGAAGAAGAATAAGAAGAATAAGAAGAAGAAGACGCGTCAACGAACAGTTGCAGATATTTTTGGATAGCTGAAACAAGATGGCTTTTCTACATGCGCACTCGTGCGAGTGTCTTAAATCGGAACTTGAATTATTTTCACTCCCACCGACGCAAACTACTATCGAAGGCTCCAATTGGGTGTATTACAAACCAATATCTTCGCTAACAGATGATTCACCGATTGAATTTGTTATCCCCGGACAGGGTGATGAGTATATCGATCTCGCGCATACTATGCTTAGTCTGAGAGTGAAAATAACATCTCCTACCGTTACGGAAATTGCCGCGGACACATCGTCGAAAGTGAGTGCGGGCCCTGTAAACAATCTCTTGCATTCTATGTTTAATCAGGTGGATGTATACCTGAATCAAAAATTAGTTTCACCTCCAAATAATGCCTACGCTTATCGAGCGTACATAGAAACACTTTTGAATTACGGTCCAGCAGCAAAAAATTCGCATCTCACGAGCGTTCTCTGGTACGACGATACGCCTGGGAAAATGGATGATATAACATCGGAAAATACGGGGCTTGCGAAGAGAAAACAATTTTTAAATGTCGAAAAAACTGTAGACTTGCTCGGGCATCTGCATTGCGATATATTCAATCAGGAGCGGTTCCTATTAAACGGTGTCGAGATGCGTCTACGGCTGGTTCGGTCTAGAGATTCATTTTGTCTTGTGGGGAATACAAAGAATGGTCAATGCGGCTTAAAGATTCTCGAGGCATCGCTTCTCGTTCGTAGAACAAAAATAGCTCCTGGTGTGCTGCTCTCACATGCTAGAACTCTGGCAAAATCTACGGCTAAATATCCTCTTACGAGAGTCGAGGTAAAAGCCGTTTCAATACACTCGGGTGTTCATGGAGAGACTATCGATAATATCGTGTTAGGTCAGTTGCCGAAGCGTATAATTATCGGTTTTGTCGATAACAAAGCGTTTAACGGTGACTTCAGTATGAATCCGTTCAATTTCCAAAATTACAAGATAAATTATCTCTCGTTGTATGTAGATGGTGCTCAAATACCTTCGAAACCGTTACAACCTGATTTCACGAAAAATCATCTATATGTGGATGCTTTTCAAACGTTGTTTTCGGGCACTGGAATACATTTCTTGAACGACGGTAATTCGATCGATCGCGATAATTATCGCGATGGATACTGTCTGTTTGCTTTTGATTTGACACCCGATCTTTCGGCGAACAGCAATACACATTGGAATTTAATAAAGCACGGTAGTGTGAGAATAGAGGTACGATTTGAAGATGCGCTTGCTTCAACGATAAATTGTGTAGTCTACGCGGAATATGATAATGTCCTTGAAATTGATGCCTCTCGGCAGGTAATGGTGGATTTTACCGGATAAGCGAAAATGTGCTGATGTCGGCATAAAATTATTTCGTGTTAAGACACGTAGAAGCGTGTCCGCGAGTAACTAATCAGTCGAACTCGGTCATCTGTACGGATTAGACGCGAAAATGGATATCGTCGTGGATATACAGGGAATGCGTGGTAAAGACTCGGAATTTATTCCGAAAGAAATTGCCGTGGTAGCAGTGGATAGACCGTACTCTGCTCATTGGATCGTTGCACCGCCGTGTCACTTTGCCGAATTACCACAGCAATCGAGAAGCCAGAATAATTTTCTCTCGAAATATTTTCACGGTATGGAGTGGTACGAGGGCGATGTGAGCTGTAAACAGGTATACGCTAACTTGCGTGAAATTTCGCGAAAATCAAGACGCATCTATACGCGCGGTCACGAGAAGGCTATACTTCTTTGCGATATCACGAGTCGTGAAATTTCCAACCTGGAGGATGAGGAGGGCGCCCCATCGTACACATTTATGCCGAAATCTTTGCGAAAATGCTTCAGACACGCTATGATAAACGATACAGCGTCTTCGCATTGTGCAATGCGCCAGGCTTTCCAAATAAAAAATTGGCTTCGCGAACATCCATTTAAAAGAGAATCATACATGGATGTTTGGTCAGCGGACGAAGAGGAAGAGAATAAAAAAGAGGAGAAATCTTCATCATGTGGTCGTGACACGATCGACGACGCAGTGAAATAAATTTTGCATATATACGTCTTTCAAAGCGCATCGGTCATCATTTAATCATTGACTATGTGTTCAGCATGAACACTAGACAAATCTACGAGAGTCTGCAGTATCTACCACTTTCAACCGTTGGCGTATACCCGGCTGACAGAATTCCTCGTGTATGGTCGTTACCAGCCGGACTCGTAGTTAACACGGATAACCACGACGGACCTGGAGAGCATTGAATCGCCATGTACGTTAACCATCATGGAAAAGGAATGTACTTTGATAGCTACGGGCTACCACCGGTTATACCGCAACATCTCGCCCGACTACGAAGAAACTGCAAGTTCTATCGGTACGGCCTCAAGCAGCTACAGAGTAATACGTCGGATGTGTGTGGACAATTTTGCATCGTATTCCTACACCTTATGTCGTGCGGCTTTACCATGTCGCGATTTAATAATCTCTTTAGCGATAATGTAACGAAAAACGACAGATTAGTGCGTGAATATTACAATGCTTTTGCCTCTCGACGATCAGACAGTGATAAAAATAAATTTAACGGTAGAGGAGTCCCCGAACGAAGATTACCGTGTTTGCAGGGATGTTGCATACGACGGTAAATATCTGTAAAGTGATTTAAATAAAATATTGATTAATTAAAAACAAATACATCGGTTTACTGTGTCTCTTCTTTTATAATTATATATACATTATAATCGAGGCCTCTCGCGGCACGGTATCATATTCTGCGTCTTTTACTGCAGAGCATTCGCTTCACGAGAAGCACAGCGCAAAGCGGTACGCACGTGCAAAACCGCTGACATTGCATTCAAAGCGTTGCACACCTAGTTATGACTCAGAGGGGGGTTTGTTATCTTCAAACACTATGATCACCGCCAGACTCATCCGGAGCATTCAGTCTGTCTTTAGCAGTGCACGTCGCTAGTTTAAATATAAAAAATGTATCCGCGAAATGATAACTTCGCGCTAGCCGCGGCTTTTGTGTTTCGGGTGGTTTGCGGTGCGTGGGATAACGCGTTATTCCTGCGCACTGAGTTAATGTGTGCTGCGTGGCTGAGATTAGAGGACGATTTGGAGCGACTATATATTGACAGAATTGTGGACAGGAGTGTTTTTAAATTTGAGGAGTTGTGTGCGGGAGCCTCATGCGTCGTTGTGCGGCATCAAAGGGCTCTGCGCGGTGAGATCGTAAACATGGACGATGACGGGTGCTGCGAGGTGCTGCTTGTCGATATCGATGAATCGGTATACGTCGATTGGCAGCAACTATATCACCCCGAGCCACTGATTAGCGAGTTACCCGTGTTGCTCGTGGAGTGCACGATATTCGGCCTCGATCATTTAATTGACGAGGACGGAAATCTAGATCGAATCGATGTAACGCGCGGTAACGATACGTTGATCGGGGTACGTATCCCCACCCCTGCCGATGCCCACGCTCCATGGGTGCGGGTAATTCGTATTACCAGGGCGCGTAGCTGCGGCTTTTGATGCGTGGGTGAGCGTGTGCGTGCGTGACTGAGTGAGTGAGTGAGTGAGAGAGAGAGAGAGAGAGAAAGAGAGAGTGCATATGTGTGTGTCCTGGACTAAATATTGTGCCCGTCACCCTGGAGAGTCGTCGCAGATGCCGCCAACACAAGGGTGAGTTGAAAATTTTATTCCAAGTATGTGTACACCTTTGCTCTATCCTACTTTTATCTCTACTCTTCCTTGTTCACCAAGGTACCCACACCACCTCACTTTACCATCTCCATGTTACCGACACTGGTCAAGCAGAGCGGGTAGCGCGGCGGTGGAAAAGTGAGGTGGTGGGGGTAGCCGCGTGGTGGGGGAAGGAGTGGGGATAGGAGTGGGATGGAGCAAAGGTGTACACATACTACTGACAGAATAGAAGTCGTTAACGAATAAAAAAAAATTAAATGAAATAAACTTGACTAATAGAATTTTTTTTAAATAGCTTAATTATGAAAAAAAACTTTTAATGAAATAAACCTCTTGACAATCGGGCCCCACTTGGGCGCTAAATTTGTAACGTAAATCTGGACCTCAACGCACCGTGTTACCTATATCGGGCCCGGGCTGTTTTCCCTTCCTTTTATTTTACTCTTTCGAGCTAGGTGCCAGGCGCTTACGCGCCGGAAGGGAAATGACCGAAGTGTTTGACCAGACTCAGCCTAGGCTAGCTACAGCTGTTCGAGACAGAGTGGGTGGTTCAGACTGTCAAGGTAGTAATAAGTCAATTCCATAAATTAAATTAATCAATAAAATCAGACAATAAAAATAAAATCAATAGAAATAGAATCAATAAATGAATGAAAGCAAAATCAATAAAAATAAGATCAATAAATAAAATCAGTCAATAAAATCAAGGAACAAAACAATAGATAAAAATTCATAAATGAAATCACGAACAATAAGATGAATAACAACTAAATAAAATGAAGAAATAAAACCAATGAATAAGCCAGACAACCAGGCGGGTACGGAATTTACGACGGCCAACTTCTTTATTTGGTTGTAGCGGATATTAATGAGTCAATGAAATAATAAAAAAACAAAGAAAAGTATAAATAAAATATCCCGTAAAATGGGATTTGGTTTTCAACAATTTATAAACTTAATCAGGTATCTTAATCTGAATCATTAATTCGGCAGAACGAGTTATCCCGTTCTCTCTCTCTCACTTCGATACGTTCCAGACGCTCTATAGCCAACCACGCTCGCTTCGAATTTCAAATAATAACTGAGGACAAAGTTGGATACCAGGTCGTCTCAAAATATCGCTCATGATACGGCTTATACCGGACTGATCTCTTATAAACAAGACAGCTCCATAACCACGGGATGCCAGAAGGTCACACACGCGAAGCCTTCAATTATCCGAATCTCTTAAGGGATCATCTCAGTGTGAAATTTTCAAAAAATCGTTTTTTTTTATTATCGCATAGTATACACGGTTACAAACATGCTGTTAAATTTTTTAATCGAAATTCGAATTATTTTCGTCACTACAGCATTTCTTAGAGAAAGGGAACATAGCGTCACATCTGCTGCGTCCGTCCGGTCGTTCAACCGTTATTCCTTTTGTTGTGCTCCTACCTGCGCGTGACCTTCTATCGGTATTCAGTTCTTTAAATTCGTTGAAGGTATAGAACTGGTTCGTTGGGAAGCCAAGCATTTCAGTTTATTTTCGGCATTCACTATGGATGGACCTCCGAGAAAAACACCGAAAAAACCTCCGTCTCAAGATAGAAAAGGCCCAAGGAGCACACATCCGCGATACGAAAGAAAAAGAAAAAATTCCGGGGGATTTGAAGGAACGAATCGGCATGTTATCGAGAGTGATACAACGTTTGCAAGCACATCGGCGGCGAAAATATCGAGGAAGAGTTCGGAGTTCGATGTAAAAATCGACCAAACATTCAGTTATGTTTTGGTAGAATTTTTCTTGGTGTTCGGCGCTCTGCAAGAGGTATTGAAGTGTAAAAAGTGCAACGGCGACGTCAAATGTTATAAAAAGTCGATTCGCAGTTTAGGCTTCAAGATTTGTCTTGAGTGGTCGTGTTCGGATCCGGCCGAGATCAATTCTTGTCCGCTAATAAACAACGCGTACGAAATAAACCGCCGTTTCTGTTTCGTTATGCGAATGCTCGGCATCAGCATACATGGAATTAGAAATTTTGTCGCTTTGATGGATCTGACTTTCACTTTCAATAGCACCACGTATTATGGCATACTGAAAACGCTGCACATTGTTGTGAAAACAATATACGAGGCCGTCATCCGCAAAGCAGCCGACGAAGAAAAGGAAAAAACTTTGGAAGCCGAAAATCGCGCGAATGTGCTAACAGTTTCTGGTGACGGATCTTGGTCGAAGCGCGGTTTTACTTCGCACATAGGTATTGTGTCTGTGATCGGAAAATACACGAATAAAATTCTAGACGTTGCAGTGAAATCAACCTTTTGCAAAGCTTGTTTGTTTTGGAAAGGAAAAGAGAACACTGTCAAGTACGAGACATGGTTTGCGACGCGCGGATCGGATTGTAACGTCAACCACGAAGGCAGCGCGGGAAAAATGGAAGTTGACGGTATCGTCGAAATTTTCAAGTGATCTGAGGAAGTACATAGTGCAAAATACGGGTATTATATAGGGGACGGCGACACAAAGACTTTTAAAATGTTGTTAGAAGCTAAACCTTATGGTGACGATTTTATCGTAAAAAAAAAGGAATATGTTTTACACGTAAAAAATCGCGTTTATAAAAGGGGAAATAAAGCGAGAAAAAGGTTGGTTCAATTGAAAAAAGCGAAAAAACAAATTGAAGACAAACAAATTGAGAGTGAGCCCAAAAAAAAGGAACTCGTTCGCGTGCTTCAAAAGCCAAAACTCCAACACGAAAATCTGCTGACGAACCGAAAAAAGCGCAATTGACACTGAAATTGTTGACAAATCTTTCGGAGTATTATGGTTTAGCAGTTCGTCGAAACTCCGATTCCGTTGAAAATATGAGGAAAGCAATATGGGCGACTTTTTACCATGAAAGTTCAACCGATGCAAATCCCCAGTATCAGTATTGCCCTTCGGGAGGAGATTCGTGGTGCGAATGGCGCAAAGCTGAGGCCAGTGGATTTCAAGAAAAATATTCTGATCCACCAGCGCTCGATGATGATGTTCAAGAAGTTCTGAAGCCGATTTACGAAGATTTAACTACAGACGATTTGTTGGAAAGATATACGGGCGCCAACACGCAGAATAACAATGAAAGTTTCAATCATTGCGTGTGGCAACTCGTTCCGAAACACATTTTCTGCGGAAAACAAACTGTGGAAATTGCTACATATTGTGCAGCTTGCACCTTTAATGAAGGATACGATGCTATTCTTAAAATCATGGAGGCAATGAGTTGCACCATAGGACCGATAGCGGCTGACTTCGCTGCGAAGAACAAGGCAGAGCGCATCGCAACCATGGAACGGCGAAGCTCTTTGGACAGTAAAGAGGCAAGAACAGCTCGTCGACAAGAAATGTCCGCCGAAAATGAGGAGTTCGAAAAAGCCGAAGGGATATTGTATGGACCTGGCATCGCCGATTGATCGTAAGTGAATGATTTATCTGAAAATTCCTGATCTCAAAGTTTAAGCGCGTTTTTCTCGGAATGGTGTTTTTCAAAACGGTGTCCGCTGCCGAGAGAAGAGTTTTCAAGCTATCGATTTCAAAGTTTTACAGAACATTCTTCTTGTCATTTTCTATCGTCATATGGAAGCTTTTTTTTTTTTTTAAACTTCCTATTTTTTTCTCGAAAAACTGTCGAAAAAAAGGCCAAATTCACTACTTTTTGTTCAAATCGCCGCCATTTTGTCAAAAAAAATTTTTAAAAAAAAGCCTTCATAGGACGATAGCGGCTTTCTTACAGATTAATAATCTTTTTGAAATTTTTGATTCAGATCAAAATTGAGCCCGGGAAAGTGGACACCGATTAGGACTCTTTTTTCTTTACAACATTTTTGATAATTAATAACAATAATAAAAAACCAAAAAATCACCGCAACAAAAATCATTTTGTATTCTTCATCGCTGCTTTAATTTATTTAAAAAAACCCAGACCGATTAAGATATCCTAACCATGGAAAAAAAATCGCGAAAATCAGTGATTTTTCGGGCGGTCACACTGAAATGATCCCTTAACTAGAAAATTGCAGGCAACAAAACCGGGAACGAATCGTGAACAAAATGACGATAAACGAATCCCTTTAACATCAAATAAAATAAGAAAATTCTAATTAAGTAACTGACGTCCGAAATAATGAAAAAAAAAATTTCTCGAGGGGTGGTGGAAAATCTTAAAAAAAGCAGAGAGGAAGGACCGCACTCCTCAAAGTGTGAGATTTGAACCTACTAAAAACCACCAACCCTTTTTCCAGATTTTGTGTAACGATTCCGGAACCGCTCCCCCATTTCGTCAGGATCATTCTGTTTCTTTGCCTTCCAGGACTCTTCACTGTTTCCTGCTTGCTTATGGCTGCGGTCCGGCGCAAGCTGTGATCTCCTGCCCAATTACATTCGCTGATACGCTTATGCCCTAACTGATTTCACTGTGTCACTTCACTGTGGTTCACTGATCTCTGCGCTATTTTCTCGTACTGCACTGTTCACTCTGCCCACGATTTCCGACTAGTTGTTTTCTGCTCTGGCTATTACTGTGTTGTTTTCTTCTTCCTTCTTTCGACGTAAAACTGTTTCCACGAAGATTGCCACCGCATCCCAGTTTTCCACGCTGATCAGCATCGATGCTACTATGTTCTCTGGGGTGATTAGCCCCAGTGACTCCTCCATCCTTTCCCTCTCATCCCTCCATCGGTTACACTCGAAGAAGGTGTGATGAGCGTCGTCACGTTCAGAATCCCCGTAGATACATCACGGATTTTCCACTTTCCCGATCTATTAGAGGTATGCGCTGAAGTAACCGTGCCCGCTCAATAGTTGGGTCAGGTAGTAAGTCACTTCCCCATGTTTCCGTTCTGTCCATGGGGCCAAATGTTTGATGTGTCTGTATATCCATCGTCCTCTTGCGTCACTGTCCCACATCACTGTCCCCTGCCAAAGCCCCATGGTGTGATTCCTCTCTTGTTTCTTCATTTGTTGTCGATCGTGTTCAGCTCGTCGTAGGTAGATTCGTTTCTTCTCTCTCGCAAGGAGCTCGATGGGTACCACTCCAGCAATGACCAGGGCCGCCGGTCCTGATACCGTTCGGTATGCACAGGCCACTCTCAGGGCTCCTCTTCTTTGTACCGCGGCTATACGCTTCCTTCGGTTTTCCGCTTCCAGTGCGTCCGCCCAGATTTCTACTCCATAGAGGAGAATCGAGTGCGTCACCAACAATAGAAGCCGGCGTTTGCTAGTCATTGGTCCTCTCACGTTCGCCATGAGACGGCTTAGCGCTGCGACCATAGTCGCCGCTTTGGCTGTCGCTTTCCTGATGTGTTCCCAGAAGGTTAGTTTGGTGTCCAGGGTGATGCCGAGATACGTCACTGCACCTTTCGTTTCCACTTCTTCGTTTCCGACGCGCATGCGCAGTATGTTCGGGATCCTTTTCCGAGTGAGAACTACTATCGCCGTCTTCTGCGTGGCTAGGCTGAGGCCGTGGTCCCCCATCCATTGGTACATCCGCCTCATGACCTGGTTAAGATGCCTTTGTGCCGCTTCGGGGTCTCGTGCTGTGATGACCGCGGCGACGTCGTCGGCGTATTCTATCAGGTACGTGTCGTCCGGCATTTCCATCAGTAGAATTCCATCGTACGAAATGTTCCAGAGATCTGGCCCGAGGATCGATCCCTGGGCTGCGCCTGAGGTGATGACTTACCTCTGTTGTCCTTCCCGTGTGTCGTAGATCAGTACTCGGTCCTTCAAGTAGTCGTCCACCATCGCGAGTGTTCAGTTTTCGCGCCTACCAAGCACACACTTGACTCATGCACACGCTACACTCACAATCTTCTGACGCCTCGCGTCATATGGTATAGCTCGCAGGTATGCTATATCGATTTATCGACCGCGCACTCAAGCATATTGTCCATCTGCTCACATCCTCGATCGAAGCTCACTCAAGCGGCCAACGCTGTTAGCGTGGCCCCATCGGCAAGACCACTCACAAGGCTCGCCTTCCATCGTTGACAGCGAATCACAAGCAAGCTGTGACGCACGTCCGTCTTCTTGATACTCTGCCTCGTGGTCGACGGATGTGGCCATTGTTCTCACTCGAGTCGCTCGCAGTACACGTTCCCGCGTAAGCTCACAGAGATATTCATTCGTTCCAATCACTTTTGTGCGCATTCATTATTATAGTGTAGTACATTCTTGATCAAATCACCCGTGTGTAAATTCAGTGTCAGTGCGAATCACAGCAACTCAACAGGACTAGTGCAGCACTCAAATAACCGTCAACGGCGTGCTTCGCTCGTTGGCAGCAGAGACGCCATTCTGCCTCGCACCGATCATCGGCGTCCGGACACTCACCAGCCTGCCGTGTGGCTTTACTCGAGCTCTACAACCAAACTGTATCACCAGGATCAACCACACGGAATCAACAAGTCAACTCAGAGGCCTGAGAACCTACTCACCAACAGTACATCAACACGCAGGCCAGACAAATCACAGTATATATTTGTTATAATCACCAGGTATTTTTATGCAATCACTGTTATATAATTTAAATAAACATTGAATCTATTATTGTTCATTACTGAGTGCTTTTAATTATTTATACTTGTCACCAGGATCCTTAATCTTACTATTCGCATCTGTCACTCGACATGCTACGTGTGAATGTATCGACTTGTTACCTGTCGACTGATTAAAAATAATTTCAAACTCAAACTTAGTCTCACACTCATTATCATAACATTTTTTGGTCCTTCGAGCCGGATATAATTTACTCACAGTCAGTATCACACAGCGAGTAATAATAATAATAATAATAATAATAATAATAATAATAATAATAATAATAATAATAATAATAATAATAATAATAATAATAATAATAATAATAATAATAATAATAATAATAATAATAATAATAATAATAATAATAATAATAATAATAATAATAATAATAATAATAATAATAATAATAATAATAATAATAATAATAATAATAATAATAATCCCTCCCAAGTGTGTCGCCTTGCCGCGGCGGGGGGGCTTGCGTTTCTGCAATGAACTTTGGAGCTCGGCCGGCGGGGGCTCTAGCCCCTGGCAGGTCTAACCTTGCCGGACAGGTCCATGGGGAGCAGGCAGACTAAGAACACACAACATCAAAAGCTACGGTGGAAGGCATCGTGCCTACGGCTGCATGGCCGCAATGATGTAAACTAAAGCGGTCGCGAACGATCCCTGCAGGGCACCGGGTGGAACCCTGCAGTATTTACACCTTACCTAGACAAGGCGGCTCTGCCTAGGCAGACCTACATTCCGACCTACTCGTGGGATTAATATGGAGAAACTTTTAAAAGAAATAAAACCTAAGCAGAAGAAGGAGTTGGAAAAAACATCGACCGAGGAAGAGCTCAGGACAATCGGAGAACTCGCGACGAACAATATCGGGGGAGAGTCGAACGATGATAGCTTGGCGAACGTGACCGAAAGTGTCAACCTGAGAAAGAGAAGTATACTTCAGTCATGTTCGTCAACAGGCACGGAAGATCGATCTCTACATCAGAAGAAAAAGAAATTAAGATACAGAAAGAGAGAAACGACACCGCCACCCATGGAAGAGGGTAAAACGGTTCCACCTGTCGTCGGAAATATAAGGAGGCATCGAGAAAAACCTGGAACCTCCTCATTCGACGATGACAGTGGGAACGAGCCCGATTTGACAGAGTTATTACAACTCATTCATGAGACCGCGACGAAAATGGAAGAGGCAGCGGCAATACAGAAAAATATGAATATGGCGGTAAAAACCGGCATTAAGACGATTCTTGAAGCCGCCGACGCTGCGCTAAACATGCAAAGCAGGACAGCCTCGAAGGGACAAATAATGGCAGACGACCTGACAGAGACAGAAACGGAGACAACGGAACCGGCGACGCGACCGACGAAACGGAAACGGGAGACGACGAAGACCCCACCAGAGGCCCGACAGAAGACACCCCCAAGAACGGAGGAGGCCGAAACCTGGACAACCGTGAGGAAACGAAAAAAGAAGAAAAAAACGACGGAACCGAAAAACAAAACGGACGAGACGAACGTACCGACCCAGGCTGAAAAGCGCAGACCGACCCCCAAACATAGGGGAACGGCTGTACTGGTCAAGCCTGGGAAAGACAACACGTACTCGGACATCGTACGGAAGATAAGGACGACGGTCGACCCGACGAGCAGTCATGTACAGGTGATGGCTCTAAAGAAGACCAAGGACGGACGGTGTCTCATCAAGATACAGACAGACACGGACGGACGAGAACAGTTTGAGCGCGCACTACAGGACGCGGTTGGGGACACGGGCAGTGTAAGGACCGTGACTTCTAGGGTGCAACTGGAGATCATGGACCTGGACTGCGTTACCACCGCGGAGGACGTGATACGGGCGCTGAGACGAGAAACGGGACGAGACGGCGACTTTGGTGTCCACATCTTCGGCCCGAACCGGGCCGAGCAGTACATGGCGGTCTGCGACCTCGAGACACGGGAAGCCGAGGTGCTGCTGGACCGGGGCCGGATCGTGATAGGATGGGTGCGATGCCGACTACGACAACGATTGACGGTGACCAAATGCTACAAATGCCTGGGCTACGGACATACAAGGACGAGCTGCACGAACGCGGATCGGACAAAGAACTGCAGGAAATGCGGCGAGACGGGACATTACGCGACGGACTGTAAAAACAGACCGGCTTGCCCACTGTGCTCTGAGGCGGGACACGGGGACGTAGCGCACCTTGCGGGAACCGGAAGGTGTGCGGTATTCCGGGCTGCGCTGGAGGAGTGCAGGAGGCAGGCCGGAAGACGGACAGAATAGTTCAGGGAAACCTGAACAGGAGTAGGACAGCAGACATGCTACTACCACAGATAGCTGACGAACATGACGCCGACATTCTGATCCTGTGCGAACCGTACAGGAGAAGAACGACACAAACGTACATTACGAACGAGACAGAGACCACAGCTATCTGGGTGAGGGGCGCTGCCCAATCTCGAATAGTTAACTGCGGTGTCGGGGACGATTACGTCTGGGCAAGGGTCGGCGCTGTCACTTACGTCAGCGTTTACCTGACACCCAACTGCACCACGGCGGATTTCGAGAGGAAAGTGGCGCTCCTTGAAGACGGAATCAGGAATCTGCCTGGAGACGTTATCATCGGGGGAGACCTCAACGCGCGGGCGATCGAGTGGGGAATGACAACAACGAACAAACGTGGACGGCTGCTGCTGGAGATGGCCGCAAGGCTAGACCTGGTAGTAGCAAATACGGGAAACGTACCGACATACAGACGACCAGGGTTTGGAAACTCTATCCCTGACGTCACAATGACATCGGACAGAATATCGCCACGGATAGGACAGTGGCGGGTTTTCGGCGGCTATACGGCCAGCGATCACCAGTACATTGTCTTCGAAGTGGCAGGACAAACGGCGACGAGACGGACGAGGGCCCAGTACCCCCCGAGGTGGAACCTCAACAAACTCGACTTACGAAAATTTTCGGAGGAGCTGGCGGCAGCACCAGCACCAATGACGAAAGTCCCCCTTGAACTGACTGGCCGGCGAAGGGCGGAAAGACTCACGGATGAGACGGCCAAACTGACGGACCGGCTGTGCAACAGCACAATGCCGAAACGACGACATAGACCAAACAGGCAACCACAATACTGGTGGACGGACGAAATAGCCGAGCTGCGCAGGCTCTGCTTGGCAAACCGCCGACGAGTTACGAGGGCTGGGGGAAGACCCGAAAGGGAAAACCTCCAAGCCACTTACAAGACGTCACGAAAAACACTTACGAACGCCATAAGGGACAGCAAAACGCGATGCTGGAAGCAGCTCTGCGAGGAGGTGAACGAAGACCCCTGGGGAACCGGTTACAAAATTGTGACTGGCAAACTAGGGGCCCGAGTTCCACTTGAACTCAAAGATGCCGAAACCGCAGAACGGATTGTTGACGGACTGTTTCCGACCCACCCGATACGGACGAACGTGACAGACGACACGGAGGCCCCGGCGGCCCCCATATTTACCGCGGAGGAGCTCTTCAAAGCGACTGCCGCGATGAAGACTGGCAAGGCGCCGGGACCAGACGGAGTGCCGGCGGAGATTCTCCGGCTGATGGTTCGCCTGAGGCCGGAGATATTTCTTGACCTGTACAACACGAGCTTGACGACGGGAACGTTCAGTGACCGGTGGAAGACGGCAAGGCTAGTTCTTATCCCTAAGGGTAAGGGCGACCCCAATACGCCGTCAGCCTACCGGCCGCTGAGTTTACTCGACACAACGGGTAAACTCTATGAACAACTACTAAAACCGAGACTGACGGACGCGATACAGACCAGCGGAGGCCTCTCAGACCGGCAGTTCGGCTTCAGGAGGGGACGATCAACGATAGGAGCGATTCAAAAAGTGGTCGATTCCTTCCTGGATTTGGAGAGACATTGCCATGCAGCGCGACCAATCGTTCTGCTGGCGACCTTGGACATCAGGAACGCCTTTAACTCGGCCAGGTGGGTTGACATCCTGGAGGCGCTTGAAGGCAACTTCGGGGTTCCGGCTTACCTGGCTCGGGTGGTGGGCGACTACCTAAGAAACAGACGGATCACGTACGAGACGACTGAAGGACCGGTGACGAGACAAATCACCGCGGGGGTTGCACAGGGGTCCATACTGGGACCAGACTTTTGGAACGGACTCTACGACAGCTTACTCAGGCTGGAATTGCCGCTTGGCGTTTTCCTTGTCGCCTACGCTGACGACGTGGCGGCGGTGATCACCGAGCGGTCTCCAGACCTGGCACAGCAAAAACTGAACCAGACGATGCGGCGAGTGGGCCTTAGCAGAAGACGCATACAGACGAGACTACCTATGTGGGTCGGGACGGACGAAATCGAGGCCGGAGGTGAAGTCAAGTACTTGGGAGTGACCCTAGATACGAAGATGACCTTCTGGCCTCATATACAAAAAACATGCCAGAAGGCGGCTAAGAGGATAGCATCCTTAAGCCGCCTAATGGCCAACACAAACGGGCCAAGACCGGGAAAACGACGACTCCTAATGACGACAGCCCACTCGATCCTCCTGTACGGCGCGGAGATCTGGGCAGATGCCCTGAAGACAAAGAAGTACTGCCACGCCATGACAACGGTACAAAGACAGGGTGCGCTGAGGATCGCCTGCTCCTACCGACCTGTCTCTGCACAAGCAGTCTTGGTGGTTGCGGGCGTGATCCCCGTGGACCTCCTAGCTTTCGAGCGAAAGAGGATCTACGGGAGAAGCGCGGACATAAGACGGGAAGATGCGGCGGTCGCGGAACGCGACAAGACGATACAGACTTGGCACGAACAATGGACAGAAAGAGCGACAGGCAACTGGACAAGACGACTAATAAAGGACCTGAGACCGTGGATCGAAAGGGATTTTGGGGACGTAAATTTTTACATCACCCAGTTCCTGACGGGACACGGTTACTTTAGACGGTACCTTTATAACATGGACAGAGTACGGACGCCAGACTGTAAGTACTGTGGACACGAACGAGACGACGCGGAACACACATTTTTTGTGTGCGACCGCTGGACAGGACTCCGACTGGGACTGGAGACGATTGTTGGCAGCATCACCCCGGACAACATTGTTCAGGTGATGCTCCACTCGACAGAATGGTGGCAACTAGTTGCCACCTATACAGAGACGATACTGCGACGAAAAAACGTAGACGGCTGCCTCACCTAACCGAGCAGACAGACTGACGTGACGCGACAGGTTACAGACAGCAAGACGAACGAACGAACACGGACAGAACCCCCAGCCAGAAGTAATACCAAAATAGTTCCTGGTCTGGGGGAGGGCAACAAGGAGAGGGCGGTTTAGTGGGTAGGCCTACTTTTTTGGGAGTCCCACATACCCCCCCAGTTCAAAAGACTGGAGGATATCCGTAAAAAGGATTCCGCAACTCCTTGTATAAAATAATAATAATAATAATAATAATAATAATAATAATAATAATAATAATAATAATAATAATAATAATAATAATAATAATAATAATAATAATAATAATAATAATAATAATAATAATAATAATAATAATAATAATAATAATAATAATAATAATAATAATAATAATAATAATAATAATAATAATAATAATAATAATAATAATAATAATAATAATAATAATAATAATAATAATAATAATAATAATAATAATAATAATAATAATCCCTCCCAAGTGTGTCGCCTTGCCGCGGCGGGGGGGCTTGCGTTTCTGCAATGAACTTTGGAGCTCGGCCGGCGGGGGCTCTAGCCCCTGGCAGGTCTAACCTTGCCGGACAGGTCCATGGGGAGCAGGCAGACTAAGAACACACAACATCAAAAGCTACGGTGGAAGGCATCGTGCCTACGGCTGCATGGCCGCAATGATGTAAACTAAAGCGGTCGCGAACGATCCCTGCAGGGCACCGGGTGGAACCCTGCAGTATTTACACCTTACCTAGACAAGGCGGCTCTGCCTAGGCAGACCTACATTCCGACCTACTCGTGGGATTAATATGGAGAAACTTTTAAAAGAAATAAAACCTAAGCAGAAGAAGGAGTTGGAAAAAACATCGACCGAGGAAGAGCTCAGGACAATCGGAGAACTCGCGACGAACAATATCGGGGGAGAGTCGAACGATGATAGCTTGGCGAACGTGACCGAAAGTGTCAACCTGAGAAAGAGAAGTATACTTCAGTCATGTTCGTCAACAGGCACGGAAGATCGATCTCTACATCAGAAGAAAAAGAAATTAAGATACAGAAAGAGAGAAACGACACCGCCACCCATGGAAGAGGGTAAAACGGTTCCACCTGTCGTCGGAAATATAAGGAGGCATCGAGAAAAACCTGGAACCTCCTCATTCGACGATGACAGTGGGAACGAGCCCGATTTGACAGAGTTATTACAACTCATTCATGAGACCGCGACGAAAATGGAAGAGGCAGCGGCAATACAGAAAAATATGAATATGGCGGTAAAAACCGGCATTAAGACGATTCTTGAAGCCGCCGACGCTGCGCTAAACATGCAAAGCAGGACAGCCTCGAAGGGACAAATAATGGCAGACGACCTGACAGAGACAGAAACGGAGACAACGGAACCGGCGACGCGACCGACGAAACGGAAACGGGAGACGACGAAGACCCCACCAGAGGCCCGACAGAAGACACCCCCAAGAACGGAGGAGGCCGAAACCTGGACAACCGTGAGGAAACGAAAAAAGAAGAAAAAAACGACGGAACCGAAAAACAAAACGGACGAGACGAACGTACCGACCCAGGCTGAAAAGCGCAGACCGACCCCCAAACATAGGGGAACGGCTGTACTGGTCAAGCCTGGGAAAGACAACACGTACTCGGACATCGTACGGAAGATAAGGACGACGGTCGACCCGACGAGCAGTCATGTACAGGTGATGGCTCTAAAGAAGACCAAGGACGGACGGTGTCTCATCAAGATACAGACAGACACGGACGGACGAGAACAGTTTGAGCGCGCACTACAGGACGCGGTTGGGGACACGGGCAGTGTAAGGACCGTGACTTCTAGGGTGCAACTGGAGATCATGGACCTGGACTGCGTTACCACCGCGGAGGACGTGATACGGGCGCTGAGACGAGAAACGGGACGAGACGGCGACTTTGGTGTCCACATCTTCGGCCCGAACCGGGCCGAGCAGTACATGGCGGTCTGCGACCTCGAGACACGGGAAGCCGAGGTGCTGCTGGACCGGGGCCGGATCGTGATAGGATGGGTGCGATGCCGACTACGACAACGATTGACGGTGACCAAATGCTACAAATGCCTGGGCTACGGACATACAAGGACGAGCTGCACGAACGCGGATCGGACAAAGAACTGCAGGAAATGCGGCGAGACGGGACATTACGCGACGGACTGTAAAAACAGACCGGCTTGCCCACTGTGCTCTGAGGCGGGACACGGGGACGTAGCGCACCTTGCGGGAACCGGAAGGTGTGCGGTATTCCGGGCTGCGCTGGAGGAGTGCAGGAGGCAGGCCGGAAGACGGACAGAATAGTTCAGGGAAACCTGAACAGGAGTAGGACAGCAGACATGCTACTACCACAGATAGCTGACGAACATGACGCCGACATTCTGATCCTGTGCGAACCGTACAGGAGAAGAACGACACAAACGTACATTACGAACGAGACAGAGACCACAGCTATCTGGGTGAGGGGCGCTGCCCAATCTCGAATAGTTAACTGCGGTGTCGGGGACGATTACGTCTGGGCAAGGGTCGGCGCTGTCACTTACGTCAGCGTTTACCTGACACCCAACTGCACCACGGCGGATTTCGAGAGGAAAGTGGCGCTCCTTGAAGACGGAATCAGGAATCTGCCTGGAGACGTTATCATCGGGGGAGACCTCAACGCGCGGGCGATCGAGTGGGGAATGACAACAACGAACAAACGTGGACGGCTGCTGCTGGAGATGGCCGCAAGGCTAGACCTGGTAGTAGCAAATACGGGAAACGTACCGACATACAGACGACCAGGGTTTGGAAACTCTATCCCTGACGTCACAATGACATCGGACAGAATATCGCCACGGATAGGACAGTGGCGGGTTTTCGGCGGCTATACGGCCAGCGATCACCAGTACATTGTCTTCGAAGTGGCAGGACAAACGGCGACGAGACGGACGAGGGCCCAGTACCCCCCGAGGTGGAACCTCAACAAACTCGACTTACGAAAATTTTCGGAGGAGCTGGCGGCAGCACCAGCACCAATGACGAAAGTCCCCCTTGAACTGACTGGCCGGCGAAGGGCGGAAAGACTCACGGATGAGACGGCCAAACTGACGGACCGGCTGTGCAACAGCACAATGCCGAAACGACGACATAGACCAAACAGGCAACCACAATACTGGTGGACGGACGAAATAGAAATAGCCGAGCTGCGCAGGCTCTGCTTGGCAAACCGCCGACGAGTTACGAGGGCTGGGGGAAGACCCGAAAGGGAAAACCTCCAAGCCACTTACAAGACGTCACGAAAAACACTTACGAACGCCATAAGGGACAGCAAAACGCGATGCTGGAAGCAGCTCTGCGAGGAGGTGAACGAAGACCCCTGGGGAACCGGTTACAAAATTGTGACTGGCAAACTAGGGGCCCGAGTTCCACTTGAACTCAAAGATGCCGAAACCGCAGAACGGATTGTTGACGGACTGTTTCCGACCCACCCGATACGGACGAACGTGACAGACGACACGGAGGCCCCGGCGGCCCCCATATTTACCGCGGAGGAGCTCTTCAAAGCGACTGCCGCGATGAAGACTGGCAAGGCGCCGGGACCAGACGGAGTGCCGGCGGAGATTCTCCGGCTGATGGTTCGCCTGAGGCCGGAGATATTTCTTGACCTGTACAACACGAGCTTGACGACGGGAACGTTCAGTGACCGGTGGAAGACGGCAAGGCTAGTTCTTATCCCTAAGGGTAAGGGCGACCCCAATACGCCGTCAGCCTACCGGCCGCTGAGTTTACTCGACACAACGGGTAAACTCTATGAACAACTACTAAAACCGAGACTGACGGACGCGATACAGACCAGCGGAGGCCTCTCAGACCGGCAGTTCGGCTTCAGGAGGGGACGATCAACGATAGGAGCGATTCAAAAAGTGGTCGATTCCTTCCTGGATTTGGAGAGACATTGCCATGCAGCGCGACCAATCGTTCTGCTGGCGACCTTGGACATCAGGAACGCCTTTAACTCGGCCAGGTGGGTTGACATCCTGGAGGCGCTTGAAGGCAACTTCGGGGTTCCGGCTTACCTGGCTCGGGTGGTGGGCGACTACCTAAGAAACAGACGGATCACGTACGAGACGACTGAAGGACCGGTGACGAGACAAATCACCGCGGGGGTTGCACAGGGGTCCATACTGGGACCAGACTTTTGGAACGGACTCTACGACAGCTTACTCAGGCTGGAATTGCCGCTTGGCGTTTTCCTTGTCGCCTACGCTGACGACGTGGCGGCGGTGATCACCGAGCGGTCTCCAGACCTGGCACAGCAAAAACTGAACCAGACGATGCGGCGAGTGGGCCTTAGCAGAAGACGCATACAGACGAGACTACCTATGTGGGTCGGGACGGACGAAATCGAGGCCGGAGGTGAAGTCAAGTACTTGGGAGTGACCCTAGATACGAAGATGACCTTCTGGCCTCATATACAAAAAACATGCCAGAAGGCGGCTAAGAGGATAGCATCCTTAAGCCGCCTAATGGCCAACACAAACGGGCCAAGACCGGGAAAACGACGACTCCTAATGACGACAGCCCACTCGATCCTCCTGTACGGCGCGGAGATCTGGGCAGATGCCCTGAAGACAAAGAAGTACTGCCACGCCATGACAACGGTACAAAGACAGAGACAGGGTGCGCTGAGGATCGCCTGCTCCTACCGACCTGTCTCTGCACAAGCAGTCTTGGTGGTTGCGGGCGTGATCCCCGTGGACCTCCTAGCTTTCGAGCGAAAGAGGATCTACGGGAGAAGCGCGGACATAAGACGGGAAGATGCGGCGGTCGCGGAACGCGACAAGACGATACAGACTTGGCACGAACAATGGACAGAAAGAGCGACAGGCAACTGGACAAGACGACTAATAAAGGACCTGAGACCGTGGATCGAAAGGGATTTTGGGGACGTAAATTTTTACATCACCCAGTTCCTGACGGGACACGGTTACTTTAGACGGTACCTTTATAACATGGACAGAGTACGGACGCCAGACTGTAAGTACTGTGGACACGAACGAGACGACGCGGAACACACATTTTTTGTGTGCGACCGCTGGACAGGACTCCGACTGGGACTGGAGACGATTGTTGGCAGCATCACCCCGGACAACATTGTTCAGGTGATGCTCCACTCGACAGAATGGTGGCAACTAGTTGCCACCTATACAGAGACGATACTGCGACGAAAAAACGTAGACGGCTGCCTCACCTAACCGAGCAGACAGACTGACGTGACGCGACAGGTTACAGACAGCAAGACGAACGAACGAACACGGACAGAACCCCCAGCCAGAAGTAATACCAAAATAGTTCCTGGTCTGGGGGAGGGCAACAAGGAGAGGGCGGTTTAGTGGGTAGGCCTACTTTTTTGGGAGTCCCACATACCCCCCCAGTTCAAAAGACTGGAGGATATCCGTAAAAAGGATTCCGCAACTCCTTGTATAAAATAATAATAATAATAATAATAATAATAATAATAATAATAATAATAATAATAATAATAATAATAATAATAATAATAATAATAATAATAATAATAATAATAATAATAATAATAATAATAATAATAATAATAATAATAATAATAATAATAATAATAATAATAATAATAATAATAATAATAATAATAATAATAATAATAATAATAATAATAATAATAATAATAATAATAATAATAATAATAATAATAATAATAATAATAATAATAATAATAATAATAATAATAATAATAATAATAATAATAATAATAATAATAATAATAATAATAATAATAATAATAATAATAATAATAATAATAATAATAATAATAATAATAATAATAATAATAATAATAATAATAATAATAATAATAATAATAATAATAATAATAATAATAATAATAATAATAATAATAATAATAATAATAATTTTTCTAGGGGTGGTGGAAAATCTTCAGAAAGACAGGGAGGAGAGACCGCACTCCTCAATTGTGTAGGATTTATATCCACTAAAAACCACCAACCCTTTTTCCAGATGTTGTGTAATGACCCCGGAACCGCTTCCGCATTTCGTCAGGGTCGTTCTGTTCCTTTGCCTTCCAGGCCTCTTCATTCTTTCCTGCTTGCTTATGGCCGCGGTCCGGCGCAAGCTGTGATTCTCTGCCCAATTCCATTCGCTGACAAGCTAATGCCTTTACTGTTTTCACTGTGTCACTTTACTGTGGTTAATTGGACTCGGCACTATTTCTTCGCACTGCACTGTTCACTATGCTCACGATGTCCAACTAGTTGAGGTCTGCTCCGGCTATCACTCTGTTATTTTCTTCTTGTTTCTTCTGGTGTAGAACTATTTCGGTAAAATTTGTCACCGCATCCCACTTCTCCGCGCTGATCAGCATCGATGCCACTATGTTCTCTGGGGTGATAAGCCCTAGTGACTCCTCCAACCTTTCCCTCTCATCACTCTACCAATTACACTCCAAGAAGGTGTGATGAGCGTTGTCGCGTTCAGAATCCCTGTAGATACATCGCGGATTTTCCACTTTCCCCATCTTGTAGAGGTATGCGCTGAAGTAGCCATGCCCGCTCAATAGTTGGGTCAGGTAGTAAGTCACTTCCCCATGTTTACGATCTGTCCATAGGGCCAGATGTTTGATGAGTCTGGCTGTCCATCTTCCTCTTGCGTCACTGTCCCACATGCCCTGCCAAAGCTCCATGGTGTGATTCCTCTCCTGTTTCTTCATCTGTTGTCGATCATGTTCAGCTCGTCGTAGGTAGACTCGTTTCTTCTCTCTCGCGAGGAGCTCGATGGGTACCACTCCGGCAATGACCAGGGCCACCGGTCCTGATACCGTTCGGTATGCACAGGCCACTCTCAGGGCTCTTCTTCTTTGTACCGCGGCTATACGCTTCCTTCGACTTTCCGCTTCCAGTGCGTCCGCCCAGATCTCAGCTCCATACAGGAGAATCGAGTGCGTCACTGACATTAGAAGCCAGCGTTTGCTGGTCATTGGTCCTCTCACGTTTGCCATGAGACGGCTCAGCGCTGCTACCATAGTCGCCGCTTTGTCTGTCGCTTTCCTGATGTGTTCCTAGAAGGTTAGTTTGGTGTCCAGGGTGATGCCGAGATACCTCACTGCGCCCTTCGTTTCCACTTCTTCGTTTCCGACGTGCATATGTAGTATGTTCGGGATCCTCTTCCGAGTGAGAGCTACTATCTCCGTCTTCTGCGTGGCTAGGCTGATGCCGTGGTCCCCTATCCATTGGTGCGTCCGCCTCATGACCTGGTTAAGACGCCTTTGTGCCGCTTCGGGGTCTCTTGCTGTGATGACCGCAGCGATGTCGTCGGCGTATCCTATCAGGTACGTGTTGTCTGGCATTTCCATCCGTAGAATTCCATCGTACGAGATGTTCCAGAGATCTGGCCCGAGGGTCGATCCCTGGGCTGCGCCTTAGGTGATGACTTTTCTCTTTTGTCCTTCTCGTATGTCGTAGAGCAGTACTCGGTCCTTCAAGTAGTCGTCCACCATCGCGAAGAGGTACGCTGGTACCTGGAAATGTACCTTTAGCGCCCGCATCATGTCGCACCATCTTTCTGAATTGAAGGCATGCTTCCCGTATTTCCCAGTGCATCTCTCAGGGCCTTGGTGAAGACGTCCTTGTTCTTCTGGTTGTTGCCTAGCTTCAGCAGAATTTCACCCTTGTGAGTCTGACGGATGGCTTTGATGTCCGTCTCCGTGTCTGCAGGGTTCACTTTGGCACGGATGTCCTTCAGTATCTTTGCGTAGGTTTTCCCTGTTTCCGGCCTGATGAGAACGGCTTCGCCGCGCAGCCTATCCCTGATCCGCTTGTTGCGCTCTCTTTGGCGCATCGATGGAGTTGTTGTCATCCTCGTTGCCGGTATTTCTTCGTCGTTCCTTGCAGCCCTTCTGGCTTTTCTATTCTTGGCCTTGTCCGCGCCTCTTTTCTCCTTTCTGCGGCGAGGTTGTTTCCACTCACCTTCTGTTTCTCCATACTTGGGTCTTTTATCCGCCCGTTGTACAGGAGGTCCTCTTCCTGAGCTGGTTAGGCGTTGTGACCTTTTGATTCCTCAATTCGAAGATTGTGAGGCTAGTCGTCCGCCTCCCGCTGGTATTTTGCGCAATTCTGCTTCAATCTTCTTCCTCTCCAATCTGGATGCTGAAATAGCTTCCAAGGATTCCTCCAGTTTCTGTAATCCTTGTTTGATGTCCATGCTGACATTCCGCTGTTTGGTGGTCGCTTGGATCATCTTCTTTGCAAGGCTTTGAAGGCGCCGTATCTCCCCTTCCTCGACAAGGTCGGATAACGATAACGATAACGATAACGATAACGATAACGATAACGATAACGATAACGATAACGATAACGATAACGATAACGATAACGATAACGATAACGATAACGATAACGATAACGATAACGATAACGATAACGATAACGATAACGATAACGATAACGATAACGATAACGATAACGATAACGATAACGATAACGATAACGATAACGATAACGATAACGATAACGATAACGATAACGATAACGATAACGATAACGATAACGATAACGATAACGATAACGATAACGATAACGATAACGATAACGATAACGATAACGATAACGATAACGATAACGATAACGATAACGATAACGATAACGATAACGATAACGATAACGATAACGATAACGATAACGATAACGATAACGATAACGATAACGATAACGATAACGATAACGATAACGATAACGATAACGATAACGATAACGATAACGATAACGATAACGATAACGATAACGATAACGATAACGATAACGATAACGATAACGATAACGATAACGATAACGATAACGATAACGATAACGATAACGATAACGATAACGATAACGATAACGATAACGATAACGATAACGATAACGATAACGATAACGATAACGATAACGATAACGATAACGATAACGATAACGATAACGATAACGATAACGATAACGATAACGATAACGATAACGATAACGATAACGATAACGATAACGATAACGATAACGATAACGATAACGATAACGATAACGATAACGATAACGATAACGATAACGATAACGATAACGATAACGATAACGATAACGATAACGATAACGATAACGATAACGATAACGATAACGATAACGATAACGATAACGATAACGATAACGATAACGATAACGATAACGATAACGATAACGATAACGATAACGATAACGATAACGATAACGATAACGATAACGATAACGATAACGATAACGATAACGATAACGATAACGATAACGATAACGATAACGATAACGATAACGATAACGATAACGATAACGATAACGATAACGATAACGATAACGATAACGATAACGATAACGATAACGATAACGATAACGATAACGATAACGATAACGATAACGATAACGATAACGATAACGATAACGATAACGATAACGATAACGATAACGATAACGATAACGATAACGATAACGATAACGATAACGATAACGATAACGATAACGATAACGATAACGATAACGATAACGATAACGATAACGATAACGATAACGATAACGATAACGATAACGATAACGATAACGATAACGATAACGATAACGATAACGATAACGATAACGATAACGATAACGATAACGATAACGATAACGATAACGATAACGATAACGATAACGATAACGATAACGATAACGATAACGATAACGATAACGATAACGATAACGATAACGATAACGATAACGATAACGATAACGATAACGATAACGATAACGATAACGATAACGATAACGATAACGATAACGATAACGATAACGATAACGATAACGATAACGATAACGATAACGATAACGATAACGATAACGATAACGATAACGATAACGATAACGATAACGATAACGATAACGATAACGATAACGATAACGATAACGATAACGATAACGATAACGATAACGATAACGATAACGATAACGATAACGATAACGATAACGATAACGATAACGATAACGATAACGATAACGATAACGATAACGATAACGATAACGATAACGATAACGATAACGATAACGATAACGATAACGATAACGATAACGATAACGATAACGATAACGATAACGATAACGATAACGATAACGATAACGATAACGATAACGATAACGATAACGATAACGATAACGATAACGATAACGATAACGATAACGATAACGATAACGATAACGATAACGATAACGATAACGATAACGATAACGATAACGATAACGATAACGATAACGATAACGATAACGATAACGATAACGATAACGATAACGATAACGATAACGATAACGATAATGATAATGATAATGATAATGATAATGATAATGATAATGATAATGATAATGATAATGATAATGATAATGATAATGATAATGATAATGATAATGATAATGATAATGATAATGATAATGATAATGATAATGATAATGATAATGATAATGATAATGATAATGATAATGATAATGATAATGATAATGATAATGATAATGATAATGATAATGATAATGATAATGATAATGATAATGATAATGATAATGATAATGATAATGATAATGATAATGATAATGATAATGATAATGATAATGATAATGATAATGATAATGATAATGATAATGATAATGATAATGATAAAGCAACGAACAATTTGACAAGCAAGATATGCCTTGAATCGTACTAATACAGTACCTGATACAAATTTATAATCTATGCGTGGTATGCATAAGCCACAGGTATGTTCAAGCTCGACCGTTTTTATCAGTCTATACACAACAAAAAATAATTAATGACAAAATACCGTTGAGGAAAGAAAGCTCACCCGGACGATGCTGCTTCGAAGTTCTCGTAGATCCGGGAAAACCCTCGCTGCTGACGTTTACCGACTCGCTCTCCACGCCCTGAATTTCTGGTAGCGTATATAGACTCGGCACCCATTGACTGCGAGTTTCTAAAGGGCCTGCGCTCGGTTTCCTTGCCTCAACAATTTTCTTGAGCGATTGCAACGGTACAGCGGGACAGTACAACAGCGCACGCTACGTCCGGCCAGCACAACGGTTACCGGGAAGAAACCCCGAGGTCCTGCCGGCACGCGTGCCCGTGAACTATGATCCTTTCCTAACGAGCCGAACTCGGTTATTTGGGGGAATCTGTGTCGCTCGATGACCGCGTCTAGCGCCTCGGCTGGACGACGCAAACATTAATAGCAGATAATAAAGATGTGTAGTCCAGTCCGGCAGGTGATCCCCGTGAGATAGACCGGTTATTGGTAGTAGATCAGATGACTGAGGATAGATTGTAGCATATTGGCCGTAGACGAACGTCGAGCGGGATGGCTGTAGATCCCGACTACGAGAAACGGAAAATATCTGTATCCTCTCTCTCTCTCCTACGAAAGGGTGATTGAATCCCGAAGCCGATCAAAGGTGTGTGTGGTACTCTTTCTCTCTATTTCTCTCCGTCCCTTGGTCGTACAATTTACGAAAAAAAAAAAAAAACAAAAAAAAAGAAATAATTAAATAAAGTGCGGCACATATTCTCTATAGCCCTGTGAGATCGTGTTGGCATCGTGTGAGCCGTCATGCGAGGAGAACGTAGCGATGGATATTCTGCCAAGTTACAAAGCATAACAGCTTTATGAAATCTAACTGTACCATTTATTATATGGTGGATCATCATGTTGCGACGCGAGTCTTACAGCCAATGACTATCATATATTAATCTTGTATTTATTATTCTCATCCCTATTGATATTTTTTACTTTTTATTTATATTTTTTATTGTTAGTTTCTTGATTTTATTTTTTATTTTGTATTTTTATTTTTCCTTTTATTTTACTTTTATTTTTATCTTTATTCTTATCAGTATATTATTGTTATGAATACTGTTATTTTAATACATTATGTTATGTAGTATGTAAACCTATGTCTACGTCATCCTAACCTGAGGCTAGAGGTTATTCTACATGTCTATTACGTTCTTTTATATCCATAAAATCTATTATTTCTACAAATATATATGCAAACACACACACACACACACACACACGCGCGCGCGCGCGCCTTAAAAGTGTTTCACCAAAACATAGCTTCGTCGGTGAGAAAGCAAAACATGTACAAGTATGTAGTCATGCGTCGTCATTATCATTGGACTGATAGTTACGCATCGGTTAGAATGGCCAGTAGACTAATAGTGTATTTCAATATGGAAAACTTCAAGGTAAGCGATAGTATAGTCGGTAGCATGTTCGGTTCATAGGTAGGTAAAATAGGTATAACGATTAGGTCGATAGCTCGATTCCCGTTCCTAGCAGTTCTTCCTGCCGCTATAAGTTACTCAATTTGTCATGGTCGTATGCTTATTTAAAAACATTAACATTTCTTTAATGTTATTACCGTATTAATGGTGTATTTATTATCAATTGATCAACAAAAATAGCATAATTCGTCGATTTTTAATGCAATTATTGGAATATAATTTATTCTGTATGAGGTAGTGCCTTAAATGTGCCCTCAATATGGCAGCATTGCATGCCTTCAATATATCCTCAATCTAATGGCAGCGTGCTGCAAACTGTTTAGCATGCCTCAATCGTTACCTCAATTTACGGACACATCGTACCAAAAACGTGCTGCTTCAATGACGAAATGGTAGTGCCTAAATTTTTCCATCACTGCACGGTTATAGCTTTGAGTAATTTTGACACAAAGCTATCGTTAAAGTGGTTCGATGAATGAAAAAACGATCTCTTTACCATGTGTGACGTTGATTAGGAAATGTGTCAATCAACTTCATCTCGCGACAGGAATAATTCTAGATGTTTTTAATCAATTGAAAGACTGCGTGTTAATGTGGAATGATATGTCTATCAAACAAATTCTGGAGTACAACTCGTGAGATGACGGAATCGAAGGCTTCGAAGATCTTGGAGAACTCGGATGGGAAAATCACCTGACCAAGTATGCCCTTGTGTTCATGATCGGAGGAATTCAATTTAAGCTGAAGACAGCCTTTTTTTATTATGAGTCGGCAAGTCCCGTCAGCGGTCTGAAATTATCGCGACTCATTGACTCTGCTCAAATAAATGTTTCGAAATCGGGCTCTCGGTAAAATGCAAGGCTTGTGATCAGGGATCGCCAAATCGAACCGTAGTTGGTCTTTTAGGTATAATGGTAGATTATCTGTACGTGGGAATCGATAACAAGAAAGTTTTATTTACCTTTGACGTGCCACATTTAGTGAAAAGTGATTGAAACAATCTTTTGAGCAAAGATTTTATTATCAATGGGAAAAGAGTGACGCGGAACGCGATAAGAGAGTTGCAGGAGGTCGAAAGAAGTACACCCTTTATACACTAGTATTCTGCTGCACGTGGCTGAACTGCCTACTGCGACTAAGCGTGGATAAGCGCTCGCTGCTGCTGCGTGGCAGCAGCACTTCACGGGAGCGTGAAACAACACAGAGTAAGCATGCTGTGATATAGCTCATCGCACGCACCCGCTTTACAACGGCATGGGTAGCTACAGCTGGTTTGAAATCTTACTTGCGAAAATCTGGCATAACGGTACGATCTCACCTCGTATAGCGTAGGTGTCAGCTCTTCAGTTTTTCGGTGCTCAAATAGTGTTTTAATAAGTCTCAAAGAACAGCGAAAAAATTACAGTGAACATCAGACTTTAAATTAGCTGTGAATTGTGTGCAGCTCAATGGTGCATCCTCATAAATCGGTCTCACTTTGTGCTGCGTCGTGTTCGCGTGTCAGAGGCGCTACCGCGTAGCAATAGCACATCGGACTTGCCTAATTTCGTGCTCACTGATTAAAAAGATCGAACATTGTGTCGATACAGCTCGTTCGAAAATTGTTGCATTTTTGTGAACATGGATAATGACTTTTTGTATATTTTATTTCTTGTTTTATGTACTAATTTATCCACTGCTTTTGTCAGGTGGTACAATAAATGCCGAACTTTTCTAACATATGTGTACCGCTCCTAATTAAAAATTGCAATATTGTAACAGTATGTCTCGTTAACATTACCCTGAAAGGGTTTTAATTTGGACTCGAGCTGGGAGGAAAGTAATATAGGCTTCAGTAGCAGGTAAAAGTAGGATTTATTCAAAAAAACATGATGTTAATTATGCCATATATAAGCGGAAAACAAATATAAAGTTCCATTGTATGACTTTGTTGAGAATCAACAAAAATGTTGAGAATCCGTCCGGATGAAGCTTGACTGATCTGTGAATATATTGAAAACGTGATGAGAACTCACTCGAGACAAGAGGAAAATAACCAGACACATAGATGTTATGCTGAGGAAGCGGTTTATTTCTGCCTTCCTTCGCAGTATTTAAAATACAATTTCTAATGATACCAGTTTAACAAAATTATTGAAAATTTATACCAAAAACCTTTAATTTAGAAAATTTGTCCAAAATGTAAATTTAGTTTAAATACAAAATTATAAAATTAAACAACTGAATAGAATTTGGACTCAGAATGTGAGCAGCACACAATTATGTTAATTGTGCGCTGAGTTTTAACATGAGAGAGCGGTGCGTGCAACGCAGTGATAACTGCGCAGCACGACCCTCTAAGACCAGTGAGTGTGAAACATGAATTAAACTGGCGAATAGAATTTTGTTGTGATAATGTAAGCAGCACACAATTATATCAATTGTGTGCTGAATGTAATTTTGAGACAGCGGTGCGTGCAACGCAGTCAGGACTACGCAGCACGACACGCCGATGCTACTGAGTGTAATTCACTGCATCCACTCAGCAGTGTATTGCAGAGTGGTTGCAATGAATTAATGAGAGCACATACAACTAACGTTGCTTGAGTGCAGTAATTTTGTGTGCGACCAGCTACGCAGTCAACACTGCGTAGCACAATACAACATAGAATGAGGCTGTACGGTTGAGCAAAAAATATTCACTGTACTTTCCCAGCAGATTTACTGGGGGAAAATACAGTGAATATGAGGCACATGCTTAATTATATTAATTGAGCCGGCAAAATAACATGAGGAGAACGTGGTACAGCATGTGCTGCAACGCACGCCACAAGTGAGACCCAGTGCTGATGTACCATTTTCTCCTCTCTGACAGTGAATTAATACATAATTATGCCAGAGCACTCTTACCTTGAGCAATGAGTCCTGAAGAGCGAGAGGTTGAGCGAGTCCGATGAATAATGTCCGTGGAAAAAGCCTGAGAGTCCTATGGATGCGCGTGCTGTCCAGTGGATGTGTAGCGAAAAAGTGCCAAATTCTCAAGATGGCTGCGAGTATGAAAGTTTCGTTGGGCGCTGGAGTCAGTTGAGCGAGATAGCCGGTGAGCGAAACCGAAGTCAAGCGAGAGAGACATCCGCTCGCTCGACGCGGCGTGACAACGAGGCGCATCCTCGGCTTCGCGAAGCCCATGCCTCGGCTATCTTCGACTCAACCGAACAACGCATGGTAGAGCAGCGCAACAGGTAGGCGCACGACGATTATCGATCGCCGTGCGCCAGCTGATTTTCCAACAGACTTCGATCCCTTTTTCTGATATTCTGGCTACCACGCGCCTTACAATTATTTATTCCCGAGCTCTTGTATGTCTTTATAATCGTGTACGCTGAGATGGAGAATTTAAAGAATGTTTTATGATATGAAATTATAAGTGTCGGTTGATAATTCTTTTACCCGCTGGGCTCGCTAGGTAATTTATCTAAGCATGCGTACTGTTGGTAAGTGACCAGCAGCTGCTCGTGGGGTTCGGACTATCCTCGGATCTTTACTCCGTCACTCGATGTTCGCTCCCTACGTCACGGGACCATTGGTGGAAGTGGAGCTCCCGCCTGGTATTCTCGTGAAGGCCTACTTGCTCGCCCACCTGACCGTCGCTGCAGTCCGGCGTTAGCGAGATGTACTCAGAATGCATACGCAGAGGTTTGACATTTCAGAGCCGAACCTCGTTAATTTTAATAGAGTCTAATATTATCCCTGAGATCCCCTAATTTCTATCCTACTTATAATCTTTTACTCCTACGCTATCGTGGTATATCTAGGTGGCACGTTTTAAAGGTATGATTCGCTGTAGGCTTTTTTTTTGTTGGATTTTGTTGGATTTTGTTGGATACAGTAGCCTGCTGGATTGTCCATCCTCGGCTACCAGAGTGAGTCCTTTTTGTTCTTGTTTTGATGGTTCCGTGGTACGTTGAACTCGAGCGCAGCATAAGCTCAGTTGCTACCCGTCTAGTGTGGGTCTGGCGTTACAGTTGGACTCTATGTGTACCAGTGCGACTGCAGCTAGCGATGGCTCATTTGACCTTCCTTCCTGGTAGCTGGACTTCTGCGTTGGCGGAATCTGGGCACAAAAGTGTTCCCCGAATGCCAAATTTCTGGTCTTTTTATACCAGTATCCCCTCTGTTTGTCCTATACTTTTGATATTACTATAACTGGTGACGGTCCTTCAGCCCATCTCCTATAACCCACCTGATAGCCTTGGTCTTTTAAAATTTGTCGTTGGTCTTTAACGCTCGTTACTCGTGCTTTTTCAATCGAATAACGGAACTTGGCCTCTGACGTGCCGGCCTACATGGTGTGAGTGACGCGCGGTAGCGATGCTTCGCTGTGTGCACCGCGCGTCATGAGTTGATATCTGAGTTCTCGAACACGATGTGTGCAGGTTTGATGAAGCCACGGTTCGGCAGTAATTGCGTAGATGACGATACGGACGACGTTCTTCTAACAAGAAAACCCGTTGCAACAGCACCTGCCAATGTAAACGAGAGTGGTGTTATTATAGCTGGAGGCCCAACTATGAGTACGGATGACTTTAATGAATCTTTAGAGATTTAAGATGAGATAGAGGACACTTACGTCACTTAGAAAGAAAGAGTAGAAGTCAGTAGCATGTAGCCACTTTTGCTCTATCGTACGCCTATTCCCACTCCTTCCCTTGCCATGCGGCTGCCCCACCCACCCCACTTTTTGACCGCCACGCTCTGCTCAAACCCACTCTGCTTAAACAGTGTCGGTAACGTGAAGATGGTAAAGTGGGGCAGTGTGGGTACTCTGATAAATAAGGAAGAGTAGAGATAATGGAAGGATGGAGCAAAGCCGGCCACATACTTGGAACAAAATTTTTAACTCAACCTTATACTACTGGCGACTGCTACGATGGCTCTTTAATCCGGGGTGATGACTACGATAATTCCTCTTGCACATATACGCACGCAAATGGTCACACTCACTAGCACACACACATGCACGCATGCACGCCTCATTACGCTCTCCACCAAAATCACTCGTCACTAAAACGCCTCGCTCGAAACCTCATTGCCATATCGCGGATATAAATTGCTTATTAATATTTGCGCGTAGGACCCTAAAGACCGACTGAATGCTCAGGATGCTACTAGACGGCAACATGGGCTTAAACATAACAACCTCTTCGGTATCATAACCAGGTGTCCAGCGCTTTGAATGCACCGAGAGCGGTTTTTCACATATGTATCGCTTTGCGTTGTGTTCCCCGTGAAACAATTGCTGCGTTGTAAAAGGCGTAGAATATGATCCGGCTATCTCTCTCTCTCTCTCTCTCTCTCTCTCTCTCTCTCTCTCTCTCTCTCTCTCTCTCTCTCTCTCGAACTTTTGCATTCACACTCTCGCATATACATTTCACGTATCACTCAATGAAGAACTCAGTTTTAACCATAAAATAACCCATTTTATTGATTTTAAATTTACTTGTTATTGATTTGTATTTTCACTTCTAATATAATATTACTTTTAATTTATTTTTTCGCTGGGGACGTTGTCATCATCACAGCGTACTTCTGAAAAAAGAGTGAAACATGTGTTCAATTGTTTGCACGCTTTCTTGAAGCTAGATCTAGATGCACCGTGTATAGGTATATCCACCGCTCGTTCTCCACAACACAAATAGCAGGTCTTCCGTGTCGGGTTATATTCTAGGGCTGCTTGTTCTGCAAGAAAATTATTTTTTGAATTTCGAATTTTGAATTTTGAATTCGAATTTTGAATTTTGAATTTTGAATTTTGAATCTTAAATATTGAATTTTGGAATTTTTATTTTATTTTACTAAGCTCCGCTGCTTTGCTGCTAATTAACATAGATACGTATTCCATGATCTGCTGTGCTAATGAAACAATAACAAGCGCTTCTTCTTTCTGTTGCAGACCTTTGCTGATGCTCTGGTTTAGGACTGTGCCAGCTCACATTTTTTCCCGTTCACTCTATATGACTATCCTCAGCGTATACTTTATAATATCTCGAACGAAATTGACACTATATACAAATATTTACAACGGTGCCCTTATTACAAATAGCTGCACCCGCGGACAATAATTGCGTTGGCAACCCCCGATGCAGCATCAACGATATGATCACGGTACAGCACAATTTTCTCACACAAAATAATTTTTATAAGATCAGTATTATTCGGCGCTACCAAGGTCGCGATATGCTCTAGTGCCTCTTGAAAGAATTCCTTGGAACCGATGATCTCATACGCTGTTGCATGAGGCGCATCACTGACACCTATCTTATCGTGGACATACGATATCACCTCATTCATGCACCGCTGAATCATTTCACTTTCGCGCTCTAGCGCTTGCATGTGAATATCAATTCAGCTACTTATTTGGATGGACATATCAAATGTTAGCTGCTGCAAAACGATGTTTGGAGAGTATTTTCGGAAGCGTTTCCATTTTGGATTTCCAGATTCCTCTTGATTTTCGTATCCCTTATTAGCACTATCGCTGATTTTACCAAAGGAGACAGCTCTGTGCTGGTAACACGAGGTTAGGAGTGTGCAATACACTACTATATGTGTGCCGTTCGGGTATTACACATTTTCTCGGCATCAGCTCCATAAGATTCGAAATATCGTTGTACGCGAGGAAAATCACGTTCAAACACTCTCTACTCGTCCGCACTAACTAACAAGTAATTCCGGTAAAAGTATTCGACAATATTTTCACCACTGGAGTAAGACACGCAGAGTTGAACTCGAGACCGACTACGATTACTTTACCAAATGATTTAATTACACCGTACATAACGGAGTTCGCTATATAGGGCGAGGTCGTGTAACGCGTAACACCGTTATTTGCTATTTTTATTGATTTCTCATAGACTGTAACTTTTCGAATGAATAGTCGGCGGTGCTCATATCCCGTTTTATACAGATTACCTCCACCGTCATATTGCAGCGCTGCTATTTTTGATACTGAAAATGCCTCACCGATATACTTTGACATTTATCGCATTCTCCTTAACAGCCTAGTAACAGCAGCAACAGATATATCTCAAATCACTTGCATGCTCTCGCTCACGCATGAGCATACTCACTTTGACATACAGACAAGATGTGGCATGAAAACTAAATAATATTCATCGACGAATTTTGACGATTTTACTCATGGCCGAGTGCCTTGAGATAAGATGAAAATAATATGCCAATCGTCGGTGAAATCCGATAATTTAGCACGTGACAGAGTCGTAGATTTACGGCATCATCGCTAAATATTTTCACGGAAATTGTTTTTGTAAAGTGATCGTATGCGGCCATATTCTTGGTTAGTCGTATTCATTACATCTCTGCGGTATATGCAAAGAGAGAAGAAAGAGAGCAAAACTGTATAAAACGAATATATACAGGGTGCGCTATCTTTTATGTCGATATGTAAACATTGAATAACTTTAGAAAAAAACCGATTTCTATATATAAGATATTTTTATTTCATTTGGTCGTTTACAATTTATTTGGACTAGTTTTTAAATACAATATTAGTCAAGTGGCCGCCGTTATTGGTCAAAGCAAAATGTGCCCTTTTTGCTGCGTTTTCCATAACTTTTTCGAGCATCTGGGGCGGTATAGCGATGATTTCGGCACGAATGTTTGCCTTGAGCTTGTCAATGGTCTGAGGCTTGTTGGCGTACACTTTGCTTCTCAAATAACCCCACAAAAAGAAGTCCGGAGGGGTCAAATCTGGAGAGCTGGGTGGCCAGTCAATGTCGCCAGTTTTGACATAACACGTCCAGGGAATTTTCGTTGCAGAAACTGCATTGTTTGATTTGCAGTGTGGCATGGCGCACCGTCTTGTTCAAACCAGTAACCGTCCAGACATTTTTCACACATTTGTGGGCAGACATAATGACCCAACATTCACCGATATCGATTCCCATCGACTGTTTCGCCTTCTCTGAAGAAAAATGGCCCAATGATGGTTTTGTCGCAAACGCCGGCCCAAACAGTCACTTTTTGGTCATACAATGGTGTTTCATGGGTCTCGTGTGGATTGTCAGCAATATTCTTTGAGTCAATTGCACCTTATACGGAAACAAGTGCAAATCATCCTTCAAAATGCGCCGCAAAGTGGTTCCACTGACGCCAAAATGCTGAGCGCGGTGACGATACGACACATGTGGGTTCTCGGCAACACTCTCTCTTACCGCTTCAGCCAGTTCATTGGAACGTCTTGGGCGTTGATGAACGGCACGTGGACCATCTCGCACTGTTCCGTGCTCAACAAAATTGGACATTAAACGACAAATAGTGTTGTCAGACGATGCTTGTTGGCCACGATATTTTCGAAGTTGACCCGCATAACATTGTACTATTTGATAACCAAATAATTATTGATTCGGTGGCGCGTGTTATGCGTCGACCTCGGTGGCTGAATGAGCCTGATATCCAGCCCATACTCAATGAAAGACGTAATTAATATACTGCGTTATTTACTTATATTTTATATCCTTTATTTCACAAGATATTTATATAGTTCGACGATATGAAGAAGGAGAAATGGGATCCGACACCTATGATTTCATTGAGGAGGGTAGAACCGATTCCGATGATCATAGCAGTGATAACGATGGTGACAGCGCTGCAGGAAATCATTGGATAAATTTTACCCAACCGTTCTGCGGATATTAACCAAGAAACGGTCTTTTCATGGTCGATCCTATGAAAGAACCAGGTGGAGCTGTCGCAGTCCCATCGCGATAATGCATTTCAGGCAATGATACTAATAGCACTGTGCCGAGACTGCCAACAATCGAGTTGGTTTATGAAATGCGTCGACGGTTCTCGGGAGCAGTAGAGAGATTCGAGGACTAAAAGCAAATATAAGTTCATAATTTTATTTTTAATTATTTATATACACGGTATATATCTAGCAACAAAAAAAACTTTTGAAAAAAGCTAATACATTTTTTAATTAAGCTTGCAGATGGGCAGTCAGGTAGCGGAAGGACTGCGATACAGGAAGGTGATACTTTAACTACTGGTGAAAACTTTAGTATACACAATGAGAAGAGGCATTATTTTCCACGCTTTAGGATGCAGCGACGTGAGACAGATTTTTATTGACGTCCACCACCGAACGGTATTGATCATCTGACTTGGTTCGGGGGCGGTGTACGAGATATTCTCACTCATCTTACAGAATCGTACGAGGCGCATGCTTATGTGGGTATGACTCTGAGCGTGCCGTCTTTCGCGCAAGGTCCTGTATGGTTTTCATTTCGACCGGCTTGTGAAATCGTTCCTGACGATATATGACGATTAATTAACAGTGTAGTTCAGAGCGCGCGTGATTTTCGAATAGACGATGATACGTGTAGAATGACGACGTACATAGTACTAGGCATCGCAGGCGCCCGTGCGGGTATGATGCTTACGCACGAGTCTATAGCAAAAAAGTCAATGTTATGCATAGGTAACATTGTCACAGCCCGAGCACATGCCGAACGCGGTCAAATTCGTACGGGCAAGCTACATAGACGACGGTGTCAAATTCGGATCGGACTTTGAGGAGCGTAATATACAGCAGCGATAGAGCTCACGCATAATGCGAGGGTAAAGACGCCGTCTGGATGATGCGGAGTGCGTGAGATCCAACTTTTTCAGGAGTACGTGGTTCACAAGGGAGTAAGAAATTCATAAACAACGAGGGTGAAGGCTCCGCGGGTATTACTGCTCGTAAATATAGACTATACAGTGTCTGTAAAGCATTGACAATCTATGGAGACTGCTCGCGTATGATTACTCGTAAAATCACGGGTAAACAGATCCATGTATGCATTATATCGTTTGTAATACATGCAGGCGAACTCGACCGACTACTCATGCATCATTTATCGCGTACCTCTTAAGAAATAAGATGCGCCAAAGGAAAAGAAAAACGATAAGCTTTCGAGTAGTATTTTATTTTATGATTTTCAGATGTAGCAGCACGAAATATTGCACGATGATAAATCGCCACGAATTCCCGAGCCGAATTAAGGGGGCAGGATCAGTCAACAGGTCGAAAAAAAGCATTTTTTGAGAAATTTTTTCTCAGTTCTGAATAAGTATAATTACTTCAGTCTTTCCATATAAAAGAGTAATGTTTAAAGTGTCTTCAAGAATTTTGTCACTAAAAAATATTCATTATTTATTCACTGGTGGCAGTGGTTCGTCGGCGCTTTAAAAAAAAAAGACGGCATGCCGTGCATAGTACGTGGCTTCACAGGATTGTCTGAAATTTGAAAATGTAAAAGATTTAGAAAATATATTAATTTCTGTTGAGAATTCCTTTCCTGGTGTAGTTAAGCGAATCTGTGAATATATTGAAAATTATGAGTTTTTACTCACGACAGGGAGAAAGAAACCAGACTGAAAGATGTTTTATAGAGAAGTGGTTTTATTGCACCATCCGCTCTACATTTTCAAAATATGTCAAAAGCAAGTAACAGATATAAAAATAAATACAAAAAATAAACTGAATTGAATTTCGATTTGAGTGACCAGCACACAATTACATTTAATGTGTGCTGTCTTTTATTGAGTGTAGTGTACGTGGGGCAGCCAGCGCTGCATCGCACGTCACGGAATGAGAAATGTGAGAGCATAGAATATGTCACTTACTCTCAACAAATTCTCTGTAGGTTTATATGAGAGAAAATACTGAGAGTAAGTGAGAGCACTTGCAAATATATAGCTTGAGCGCTGGAAATTTGATTTGACAGACCGTAATGCAGTCAACGCTGCAGAGCACGGCAAAATGAGCTTGAGGATGCACAAATGAATGGAATAAATTCACAGTACTTTCCCAGCAAGCTTAGTTGGGGGAAAATACAGTGAATTAATAGAAACACACGCAATTGTATTAATTGAGTGAGCAACAGGTAGCGTGGAAACATGGTACAGCCCGCGCTGCAGAGCACGCCACAGTGTGAGACCTTTATGCGGATGTACTGATGAGTTTTCCACTCCTCACCGTCATTGAATTACGATAAATTATAACAGTGTACTCGTACCTGATTTTGAGTCCTTATGTGCACGAAAAGCTCAGTTGATCTGGTGAAAGCAGTGAAAATTGTCCAAGCAATGCAGATATGCGTGCGCCGTTCTACTGGGTTTTCACGTAAGTGTCTAATTTTTCAACATGGCTGCACTTTACGAATAACGATAACCTCTCGCTTCATGCGGCATGCCTGCGAGGCACAGACTCAGCTCTGTGAGGCAATACCTCGGCCATCTCCGGCATAGCCGAGCGCAGCACGTTACCCAGCAGCCACAGGTCGACGCACGGCGATTGATAATCGCCGTGCGCCAGCTGTTTAACCAACAGTTTCTTTCACGGCAGAACGAATTTATTTTGAAAAATATGCGATTTTCAACTTTTGGCATAGTTTTGAACTTTAAGGTACAATTTTCAGTTAAAAAATCAGCTTATTATTGCTTGTAAAAACGATTTTAAAAAAGAAATTTAAAAAAAACGATCGTTCAACCGCGAGTATTTATCATAGTAAAGACGCCTGCAAGATTTCATTAAAATCGGTGCATTACTTTTTGAGTTATGTTACGCACGGCCTTAAAAAATGTAGTTCTGAGAAAAACGCTAATTCCACGCGATTGACATTCTTGAAATTTAATTTTTCCATTGCAGCCTTGTTTAGAACACTGCATTAAAGTGGATAAAGTCGAAAAAACAGTTATAAAGTTTATAAAACGATATGCAGTTCTAGAATTTTCCGGCACTATGACTTCACTACACTTGGAACACGATTACGAAATAACCGGTATCTCTTCGAGTTTTAGTCCTATCGACTTGAAATTTTCACAGTTTATTCCTGAGATGTTATATTTTCATATGAAATAGAAAAAATTCAGAAAAATGATTTTTTGCGACCTGATGACTGATCCTGCTCCTTTAATGTGTTTCCCAATGCGTATGTATGACTTGTCTCGATATCACAGATATAAAGATCGATTGTGCTGACTGTGGTAAACGCGTATTCGTGTTTGTCGAAGATTCTGTTAGGGGACCCGTAAAATTGGAATTTTCACAAGAATTTAAAAAAACCATATGTATTGCTCATAATGCAAGAGGTTTCGACGCGCAGCTTATTCTACAGTATCTTGTCGAAGTGCAAAAAACATACCTGCCCTCTCTGAATAGGGATTGTCTCGATGAAGATTGGCAATGTCATTTTTCTCGATAGCCTAATGGCTCTTAGCACTTAACCAAGGCCTTCGGTTTCGCGGATGAGGTGGCAAAAGGTACATTTCTACATTTACTCAACACATCCGATCATCAGAAATACACAGGTCCTGTACCTGCTCTGCATTTTTACTCACCCGACATAACATTTTCGACGGATCGCGAGCGTTTTCGAAAATGGTATAAGGAAGAATCGAATCCCGTCGATTATGAATTTTCTTTTGTGACGGAATTTGTGCAATATTATCGTACAGATATTACGGTTTTGAGACGAGTGTGTCTAGCTTTTCGCGAGTTACTTATACATTGCGGAAGTGTGTGTCCCTCTACAGAAGGTTCCACGATAGCATCCGCATGTATGATAGTATTTCGAAAGAAATTTTTACAGAAGGATCGCATTGCAGCGCTACCACCAAGGGGGTACCGCTGGGGCGTCGCATGGCTCGTATGGCTTAAGCGCGAGAGCAACTGCGTTATCACTCATGCTGGCCGTATAAGAGAGAGCCCTCCGACTGGATTACCAGCGGTCGACGGATACTACGTAGAGACAGGGGTGCATCACGTTTCTCAATTTCACGACTGCTTTTAACATGGGTGTCAGCGATGTTATCGCGTGAATAGAGATGAGCGAATGAAATTCGGGGATATAATGGATGAGCGATACGAGCGTACTGTTCTTATTTATGGGCGAATCAGATCGAATGAGTACTGTCTAAGCAAGATTTGGTAATGCGATTTAGACATATGACTCCAGAATAACGAGGAAATGTCGTTATATGTAAAAAACCATTCCATGGTCAAGCAGTCACCTCTCGAACCACGCTATGCATTTTTTGGCAGTCGAACTGTAAAATTTGTAAGTCTGTACGATGTCGCGGATGGGGAGCAGATACGCTATGTGGGTGTGTGCTCGCTGTATCCATGGGTATCTGAGAATGGAAAATATCCCGCTGAACATCCAAAATTGTACGTAGGTGACGATTGTCGAAAACTCGTAGGACTTAAAAACGATCCAAGTGCCGTCGAGGGTTTCGTGAAGTGCGTTGTAGTCGCACTGCGAGATTTGTATCTGCCCGTACTGCCTGTTCGCAGGCATGGAAAACTACTGTTTCCCCTGTGTAAGATATGCTGTACAGACATGGGCTAGTTACACACACGATAATGCGACCGAGCCAGCGTTGGACGGCACGCGGGTCATGAACGAGCTCAGAAAAGCCGTCTCCCTCGGATATAAGGTGACACGTATCGATGATATATGACTTCACAATGCGGCGAGGCGGTCATTTTGGGGAGTACATCGACACATTCCTAAAAATGAAACAGGGGGTGAGTGGACTGTCAGCAGAGTGTAACGATGACGAGGAAGCAATAGAGCGTTTCATCACGTTGTACAAGGAGTCTGAGAGTATACATCTCGTCCGAAATGCTCTGCAGTCAAATCCTGGTTTACGATCGTTCGCGAAATTAGCGCTTA